>CAUYSK010019159.1:0-13378 GCA_963575035.1 Avahi laniger | reverse complement strand
AATTAATTTCTTTCTATTTTTAGTAGAGACGGGGTCTCGCTCTTGCTCAGGCTGGTCTCGAACTCCTGAGCTCAAACAATCCGCCCGCCTCGGCCTCCCAGAGAGCTAGGATTACAGGCGTGAGCCACCGCGCCCGGCCTCAGACTAGTGATTATTACAGTAGATCAAAAATTTTAAATTATTTTGGTGAGTCTGTAGCTGATAACTTAAAATATCTATCGCACTTCTTAAACCTAAGAGTGATCAGTGAAATCGTCAAAATATCTTTTTTTCCTCTTCTAGAAGTAAAAGGAGTACTTCACCCACTAAATGATTAAATGAATTTTAAAGTGGGAGAAAAATTAAAATTGCTTTATGATTAGATCCATGAATCCTACTTACTTAAAAGATCAGTTACCTAATGTTCTATTATAATCATCACTTCCCTAGAAAAGCCTTCTCTAAACTTCTAACATGATTCTTCCTGTTATATTCCCTCATAGCACTAGGAACCTCCCTTCTTAACATTTATCAAGCTGTAATTAGGTATTTGCTATGCAGTTCATAGATCAATGACCACCTCTGTATGTGCTATAAGGTCTGTGAGACTGAGAACTCTCTCTTTCATTTATTTCATTTATCATTATATCCCCAGCACTAGCACACAAGCTTTCAATACACTTTCATTGAATGCATGAATGGGCCTTCTAATGTAAAGATTTTTAAAGAAAAATATTTTAATTTTCTTAGTCACATCATTAAAGTGACCATATAATTTATTATTTAAATCAAAACAGTTTGGAACAGGTAAGGAAGAACTGCTTTTAATAACTATGCCAGGACAATAGGCATAATTGGATATGATATGTTACCAAGCATATCGCTGTAAGACAGGAATTTTTAAAAATAAATGAGAAAATACATGTTCATATATTACTTATGTTAATGTAATTCAGAGATGCACTATATTAAAAAGAATAGTTGAGACACAGGGATGCATTCTCTATGCAATTGTAGTTTCATTTTCTATTGCATCTACTTTGCATATATGGCAACTAATTTTTTTTTATTTTTTCTTTATCATTCCAATTTTAATATATGTGCTACTGAAGCAAGCACCTAATTTTATTTTTAGTAGAATATTTAATCTATATTTCATACAAAATCTGGTATGAGTTAATAAGTGAAAACATTTAAATTGTACCAATTCGAATATTATTATCTCTAATGAAAATTAGCATAGTAGTTACAATTTTGTTGCTTTCTGAGTTAACTGACCTAAGCTACTCCAATCACACCAGAAGATAATTTATTTTAGTTTTTTTCCAAATATTATTTATTTATTTATTTGAGAATTACCTTGTGCCAGGCACATTCTTTATATTTGTAATTTTGTTTAATGTTCTTGACAATCTTATAAGGCAAATACATTATTGTCCTTATTTGTAAAATGTAAGTGATTTTGCTCAAGGTCATGTGTGTAGTAAGTGGCAGAACCAAATCTTTTTTTTGTTTGTTTGTTTGTTTGAGACAAAGTCTTGCTCTGTTGCCCAGGTTAGAATGCAGTGGCATCATCACAGCTCATTGCATACTCCAATTCCCAGGCTCTAGTGATTCTCCTGCCTCAGCTGCCCGAGTAGCTGGGACTACAGGTGTGCACCACTACGCCTGGCTATTTTCTATTTTCTATTTTTGTAGACATGGGATCTCACCATGTTGCTCAAGCTGGTCTTAAACTCCTGGGCTCAAGTAATCCTCCTGCCTTAGTCTCCTGAGTCACTGGGACTATAGGCATGAGGCACCCCGTCTGGCAGAACCAAAATCTTTCAGAGCTCAGAGCCTGTGCTCGTAACCACTGTGATGTTTCCACTGTAGATGAGGTAGGGGAAAAGAAAGAGAAAGGAGCTTGTGAAGAGGCCACAGGAAGAACAGGAGATGGTGATATTATTAATTTTATAATTATTAATATATAATCTTGTTCTCTCCACCTGGAATACCTCATCCCTGGGACACCTTTTCCCCATGCCACTTATCTGCCTAGAAACTTCTATTTGTTCTTTAAGAACTCAACTCAGATGTAACCTCCTCTGAGGAGCCTTCCCGCATCCCATCTCCCCAAACCTCCAACCTTCTGGAATCCCACAAAAATTTTCTCAGATTTCTATTATAGCCCAAGTTATATTATAAAGTGTTCATTTTCATACCTCCTCCTTGTACTAAATTCAAAACTCCTCGAGGGCAAGGACTATGTCTAATTATTCCTTGTGGTTCCAGTGCTTAACTCAGCTCATTGTAGGTGCTTAGGGAAAGTGAGATTGAATGAATCAATCATCATACCTCAATGACCCTCTGTCTTACCAGGTACCATGCTTAGAAATGTAAAGTTAAAAAGATCAGGCCTTTGGCCCCTTAAAGCTCATAAACAAATTGAGGATGTGTTCCTATAATTCTACATCATGGAAACCCAACACAAACTAGCTTAAAAGGAAAAAAAGGATGTGGACAGGGGACAGAATTTATTTGTCCTAGGCAGGTTACCTCCGTTAATAGTTTCAGGAATAGCTGAATCTAAGATCCAAGGGTTTCCAACCATGTTATCCTTCACATTAGGTCTCTTTCTATAACCTGCTCTTGGGTGGCTTCATCCTCAGGCATTTTTTTTTTCTGTGTGAAAGCCCCTCCCAGCTCCATGTTTACATCCAATTGTAGTAAAAATAGAGCTTTTTATGCCAATGGTCCTATCAAAAGTCCTAGGAGTAATTCTCAATGATTTTAATTGAATCATCTGCCCTTCCCTGAACTAAGTAACTCTAAATAGGCCTACGTCACATGCCTACCTCCGGATTTGGAAGTGGGGTTGATCCCATCCAAATCATATGGATTAAAAGTGAGGGAAGGTTGTTCACGAGAGGAAAATCAAGTTGCTGTTACTAAAAGGGAGAGAAGATACTAGGCAAGCAAAAACCAACACATGTCCTGCATAAAGGAGATGTCATATACATCAGTAATTATATGGTAAGACTAGGAGTGATGCCTGTCTTAAATGTTTACAGCCGAAGATTAGGTAGGAGAAATGGAACACTTCAAGGACAGCTGTCCACAAACACCTTCTAGGAGGAAGCTTGTGAACTAGGCCTTTTGGATAGGTAGGATTATGGTAGATGAAGATGAGGAGGCCTTTCAGATATGTGGAAAGGCATGAACAAAAGCAGGGAGCTCAGGATCCTTCGGAGGTTTTCCGAGTTTGTTGGGAACTTTTGGGAATTAAGTCTGGAACTTTGGTTGGGAGCTAGATCTATACATAGTCTAATAAGTGCTAATCCTCTATGTAGATTTCTTCCATATATAATCTCAAAAAAGAGTAATTTTGGCAGGCACCAGGAGTAGGATTATTCTTTCCATGTTACTGATGGAGCAAGTGAGGCCTAGTGCAAGAGATGCCTGCTGAGAGTTCACCCTCTTATATCCAGAGATGAAACAGCACAAGAAGCCCAGTTTCTGCCCTACAGCCCAGGACTGTGCCCCTTCCCCATCCACAATAAAAATAAAATCTGGGGTTGGAACTCACCAGGACAGCAGCTATGGCTCGGCCCAGGGCCAGCCTGAGGACACCTTTGGAGGAAGCTGTGGGAACAGCCATACAGGCAGAAAGAAGGTATCTGACTTGCATAATGGCTAAGAGCAGAGACTCTGGAGTCAGGTGTAGTTTTAACTCTCAGTTTCATGAGTTAAGGTGTTACCTTGGACAGATGATATGACTTCTCTAAGCCTTAGTTTCCTCATCCATAAACAAGGTGAAGAACAATACCTATCTTATAGGATGGTTCATGAGGTCTGAAAGAGGTAATGCATATTAAGAACTTAGCTCTCTGTTCCTCCTCCAGTCTCCCTCTTCCTCATCCAGTCTCATCTCCTCTTCCTCATTTGGTCTAGTCTCCTCTTCTTTGTCCCATCTGGTCTCCTCTTCCTCATTTGGTCTAGTCTCCTCTTCTTTGTCCCATCTGGTCTCCTCTTCTTCAGCTGGTCCGGTCTCCTCTTTCTCCTCTGGTCTGGTCTCTTCCTTGTCCAGTATCATCTCTTCTTCCTGTCTGGTCTCCTCTTCCTCATCCTCTCTGGTCTCCTTTTCCTCATCTGGTCTGTTTTCCTCTTCCTCATCCAGTGTTGTCTCTTCTTCCTCATCAGGTCTTGTCTCTTCCTCCAGTCTAGTCTCCTCTTCCTCATTTGGTCTGGTCTCCTCTTCCTCTTCTGGTCTCATTTGATATCATCTCCTAATTTATTTTATAGATTTCTAGAAATTTCACAAAATTTGCTACTATATACTATTAATATTATTAAAAGTATTTGATTTAAAACAAATTTTAAACAAAAAAATACCTGTAAATTAAAATGATTTTTAATTATATGTGCAAATTTCTGATATCTTTCTTGTTTTGTCACTTTTTATGATTTTGTTAATTTATTTAAATTATCAATTTAGTATTTCCCACTTTAATGTAATGATGTCTAACTATTATGCCCCATGGAAATTTTTTTCCTTTTCCTGTTACTGAAATTTGATATTCTCTCTTTATCAGTTTGATTTTTTAGATTCATCACCAAAGTAAGTTATAGTGCATAAAAATGATTACATAGTAGCATTAGCTAAGATGCCTAATGTCATAGAGAATAATAAAATACATGTTTGTGGCCATAGAACACAAATTTCTAATCTACAAAGTAAAAATCAAATGTATATATTAGATTTTCTTTTCTTTACAAGATTATCAACTCTACTCAGGATTATTTTGAAGATAAAATGTATGTGTTAATGCCACATATTGTCTTACTACTTTCAGGAAACATCAGAGGATGTATATTTTGCTAGAAATTCATCTTGGTTGTCTTAGTTAGTAATCCCTTGATTATAACACATGGAGCACATTTTGAATAAATAATCATAATCAAAACTTGAAAGAAAATAAATAAAAATTTCTTTTCATGAAAAAGACTTTTAATTCATATTTTCGAGTGAACCTTTTGTGCAGTGGAAGGTTAGCCCTAAGGGGAGAGATCCTTGTCTGTTCAGTGCAGATTCCCCAGAGCCTAGCTCACCATCCGGTAGACTGTCAATGCTCAGTCAGTATTCGTTGAATGAATGAATTTGGATAATGATCATAATGTTCATTTATTTCTTACAGGAAAAGCATGCAGTTGAATAAACTAACTTCCCTCAATCTGATCAAATAATCAACCAATATTTAAGAACCTACTATAATAACAGTCATTATTTAGAGAACACCAGCTGTGTTCTAGGCACTTAAGTAAATTAACACATATAACTCTTACAGCAGCCCTGTTTGAAGGACAGCTGATATCTTCCCATCTTATCAGAAAACCAACCCATTGACAATTACCTTTCTTAAGGTCACCAGGTAGTTGTACAGACAGAATAACTTATGACAGTTCCCCTTGACCCAAACTGAGTTTTTTCACCCCTTTATAGCCAAGGCCCTCATTTGATAAACAAAGATCTTATGCTCTGTTTGATTGTACATTAAATACCATGATTGAAATCAAGCCAAAGCAAGGAGGAACAAACTTCGGTGTTTTCACTCTAATAAGTCACTTAGCCACACCTCTCCCCCACTGATTTTCTGATCCCTCTCCACCATTATTTCCCCAATCCTATCTAACCGCATTAAGAAACATAGCCCTAAACAGTACTTTTCATTACGGTTTTGTGTGATCAGTTTATAATGATACATATATAATTGCCTACACTTAGTTTTATTACATAAAATTTATTTTTAAGAAATCTGTACCTTTAAGACTTCTCGAATAATTTCATTGCGTTTCTTACCAGTTCTTATCAATTTTTAAATACAATATGATTCCAATGAAATAGTTGAATGGGGATTCCATTTATTGTACTTTACATGTATTCCTGAACTTAAAAATGTTCTAAAAATCAATAGACTCTCTGGGGTAGATTTGCTAAATAACTGCATTTAGTTATTGCATTTGTAAACTATCAAAGGGTAAACTTTTATTTCTAGATCCTGGCAATGGTAACTGCTATGGAACTTCCTGCTTCTGCCAAAGCAGGAGTGAAAGCTAAAGCACTTTTACTGCCCTAAGGAAAGTTATTACATTTAATGGTTGGTGGAAGGCATCAAAAAAGGGTATGATTGGTAGTAAATAGTACTTATAAAGTTTTAAAGGTGGAAATGATTTTCTTGCTAAATTTGAAACATACCTTTAAAACTGAGAACTCTCAGAGTTTCAAATAATACCATTTCCATGATCCTGGGCAACAGTATACTCAGTTATTATTAGAACTAACATTTATTGAGCAATTAACATGGGCCAGACATGGTGCTAAGTGCTTTGCAATTATTCCATTTGAAACCCATAGCAACCCTCTGAAGAAGAAACTGTTATTAATATTATTCTCCTCATTTTGAAGCTGAAGAAGCCAAGACTTAGAGAGGTTAAGTAATTTACTCCAAGTCATATTGATAGAAAAGTGTCCAAGGCTGATTCAAATCCAGATTGGTCTGACTCCAGAGCTTAAGCCTAATAAGCTATGTTTTCCTGGATCTAGCATTCTTCACATGGAAAACTGAAGAGTTTGAAAGAGAGTATCTGTAACGTTAATTCCTGCTCTAATCATCTATGAATCTCAAGATCTCCCTCCACAGCACTGGATTACCTAAGTAATGCAATGATTTTACATGTCCGATGAATCTTATCCTTTCCTATTGGGGTGGGGGTAGAGGGGCAGGGGCTGGGACAAGAAACATGCCTTCAAAACCTGTAATAACTTTTAAATGAAGAAATTGACATTTAAAGATCAAAGTTCAATTTGCTCAGAACCACGAAATAATTAATAGTTTATAATGGCTTCAACTCATTTGTTCTGAGTCTTAGCCCTTTATATTTTATTATTTAAACATGGTATCTTGGGAAGCTATAATAAAGGATACCAAATGCGAACCATTGAAACATAAGCTATTCCTATATTCAGGGAACACCATTCTTTAGGCCTTCTCAGAGCACAGTCAGTGAAATAAATTTTCTTTCCAACAATATATGCCACCACGAATTTGAAACCACTTCCCTGAAATTTCCTGGAGTAGCTCAGACTCTGTCTCATCATCACCTTCTAATTTTGGTGCTAAAGGATTTGGTTTCACTCATTCTTGCAAAAGAAATTCCTTCTTTCAGGGTGTTATGAGCTGAACTGTGTTCCTCCAAAATTCATATGTTGAATGAAATGAATGAAATGTAGCCCAGAAGGCTATATTTGGTGATGGGACCTTTAAAGAGATGAATAAGTTAAAATGATGCTGTCAATATGTACCCTAATTCAATCTGACCACTGTCCTTATAAAAAGAGGAATTTGGACCCACAGAGACAACAGGGTGCATACACACGAAGGAAAGACCATATGAGGACGCAGTGAAAAGCTGGACATCTACCAGCCAATGAAAGAGGCCTCGGAAGAGACAACTATACCCACACTTTGATCTTGGTCTTCCAGCCTCCAAAACTGTGAGAAAATAAATTCCTGTTATTTAAGCAACCCAGTCCCCAGTCTGTGATCCTTTGTTATGAAAGTCTTAGTAAACTGGTACACAGGGTTTTCACAGGTAGCCCTGCAATCATGCTGCTTCTCCAGGAAGATAAAAACATATGGTACCACTGACTCTGCCTGTATCCTCCTTTCCTTGCTCCAATTCGTGGATTTACCAACCCCAGCTCATCTCCTGTCGACCTTCCTAATTGCTTCCATTAAGTTAAGCCCATGTGTGATGCATAAATACATAAAGATATCAATTAAAATTCAATGTATACCTAAAACAAAAGTAATTTTAGGCCTTGTTCAGATATGATAGTAAATTCAAGGCTGCAAACCTTACTACTATTTACAAGATGTTTGTATTTAAAAATGTTAATATAATGCAATTATTTGATTACATTAAGATCTGTGTGCTGATAATTTGATAGAGGACGTAGCTATCTGTAGATAATCCAGAAAAGTATAGCATTGAGTATAGAAATACAAATAAATTACTAACATAAAAGAGTAAATAAATTTTCATAAACAATTAATTAGGTCTGTTTCATTCTAGATTATTCTGTGTTCAAAATACAGCCAGATCAGGATAATCTGTTTATAGATACTTTTATACAGTTTATTTACATGAATCAAGACCCCCAATACTACCTTCACCTCACCTAAATCACTTTAATATGATCGGGAATAAGTCCTAACCCAAAAGAAAAATCAGACCTATTCAGGAAAAGGAAATGGATGAGTGATTTTTACTCACTTGCTGAGGTAGCTTTAAATGCTCTCTTGTTAATGTTTCATGCTAACTATAATACTTTCTTATCTTGACATTGGAGCAGGTGGCCCAAATTTGAAGGCAACCATGCAATTTATCAACCAATCTGGGACACTTTTGAGCATGAAAAGAGGAGCTATTAATAATTATGCTAGAATAACAGAAGAAAATTAGATCTATCCTCAGAAAACCAGGACATATCACTTATCTATACCTAAAGGTAGGTAGTACCATAATAATCCTTATGTAAGCGAGGGCTAAAATTTCACTTTTCTGCTCAGTAAAAACATAGAATAGAATACTTTTAAGGATTACATATTCACAAAATGAAAAGTTGAACACATGGTGATTATTGGCACTCAGCCATCAATGCCACAAACAAAATACATATGTATGCATGTGTATATTTAAATACGTACAGGTAAAAGAGTCATGGGAAAAATACATTCAATTCCTTCTGTTGAGAGTAAATATTGGAAAAATATGTCTCCAAATTTATGATTATATTTTCTTTCTTAAAAATTTATTTTTAAGGATTATATTTGCTTTTGTACTAGAATAAGACCTGGTATATGTTTTTATCTCCCAAAGCTTGAGGAATAGTTGGGCAAGGAATCATAAAATTGGAAAATATTTCTCTAGATCAGTGGGCTGTTTAAAAAGGATGCAATGGCACAAATCCAAGCTTTGTTTGTTTGTTTGTTTGTTTTAAGTACACATGGAGCTAAAGTCTCAATTCTCATCTGTTGTGAGCCATTTCTGTACTGTGCAGTATAGAACGCACAGAATTCTGAAATAAGGCACAAAGTCCCCACAGGGGCTGCACTGATTTAGTAGCGTGAGGCTTGACCTACGTAGTGTTCTTGACCCTCCCTGTATTGCCTACATAAAAGTTCTGTATAATTTTTCAATGCCGCCTTGTCAATGTGGTTAGCTCCTAGAGATCAGAGACTCTCTCCTGTACAGCATTGCCACTTTAGCATCCCACATACATGCTCAGAATGGAACGGGTGCTCCATAGATTTTTGCCAAATGAAATAAAAGGAAAAAACCTGCTCTTCTTGACTTTGTTTAAGAGAAACATCTTCAGATTTTCTTTTAGCATTTAAATTATAGAGAAACTAAAAGGGCAAAAAAAAAATGGAATGATAGGTTCTGTAAGTAAAGGCTACTGAATTCTTTGGTTTTATTTGTTTTCTTTTTCTTTTTTTTAATCTTGCAAAAAGAAGACCATCAGGCTATATAAATGCCTTCAAGTTGATGAAGAATAGTGCCCCATGAACACTTGCCAGAAACTGAAAAGGAATGAGGTTGAATTTGCAACTAAGGAGCCAAAACAGGTTTAATATCCCCAAGAAAGAAGACTACATTCACTGCAAGTATAATTAAGTGCGTCATCCAGGCAAGGCTGTGGCTCTTTTTCCCTCAGAGAGATTTAAATGAGAGTGTCAATTTAACAAAGTTAGGCTTGTATATGTCTAAGGCAAGAGGAGAAGCAAATGATGCCATAAAGTCCCTTCCAGCTCTTGGATTTATAATTTTTACTTAGAGAGTAAATTTAAAATCACAACTAAATGTTGAAAAGGTATAGCAACTTTGAACTAGAAACCACATTTAGATTTTCATTGGACTTTATTGGAATCATGGCTCCAGTTAATACAAGTATCTCCAAAAACTTATTTATAAAAAGATTAGTAATAAAAAATATGTAGCGGGCTCATTTAGCCCCAAGTTGCCTGTCTAAGTTCTAATAATTGTGTAAAATCAGTTTGTGACGTAAAAAGCAAAAGGTTGTAGACAGAATTGGTCAGATTTTTAGACACAAACCCCAAGAAAAATAATTAAGTTTTTAAACAACATAACTAGGAATTTCTATAAACATACTAGGATGTCTTGTGCATACACACTTGAATTTGCAAAATAATTAATTATATACACTATTTATAAGTCTGTCTTAGCACTGAAAAAGAGATTCTTCCATTCGTGTCTCAGTAAAGAAATTTGTTGCTTCTTATCCTTTTGTTTTAGCCAACATTTTAATTGTTCAGTAGCACTTATGCCAGGGGAACACCTAAGAGATAAATAAAAGCTGTAAAAGTCATACTCATTACATCTCATTTATGATGTCTGACTCATTTTAAGAACTTCACAGACTATATATGAACAAAATATATAAAATTTACAAGAAGTGTTTTGAAAATGTTAGGGCTTTAACCAAAGAGAAACTCTTGAAATAGTCTTTTCTTTAATTAATAATTTTAAAAGTATCTGAAAAATCAGAAGTGGTCATATTTTTGCTTTTCTTATGAGAAGCCAGCTTATACTCACTTGCAAGGCATTCCCAAACACATATATATCTTAGACTTAAGTAAGGTAGGATGCCATTAATCATTACATTTATTTACATATCCATCTCATCTACTAGACTATATGACTTTATGGAAAGGACTGTATCTCTATATTCAGTATCTGGAACATAATAGGTATTCAATAAAGGCTTAATGAGTAACTTAATAAGTGATTGAACAGATCCCCTTATAAATGAAGGAGACCAGAGTACAAGTATGTTCAGTGTATTCTCACTAACACTATTTCTTGAAAGACCAAATAGTGAAAGGGATAAGATGGGGTCTGGAATATGCCAAGAATGAGCCATTAAGTGGCCTTGCAGATAAGCACAGAAATGCAAGTTTTCAAAGGACTTCTTAACTCTTCCATCATGAAACAAGGTCACAGAAAGCAAGGAGTAACTGATACCATCAAAAGCTTAAAATATAGAGCCCTCGGGTAAGATATGAGATAGTAGGTGATAAGTTTGGATAGATAGAATGGTAGAGAGGGTTAACATAGTTCATACTTTAAAGAATTTATTATGTCAAACTAAGGAGTGAGCAAAGAGAAGCTTAAAGTGTGATAAATATTTTTGAGCAAGAAAGTGGCATAAATCTTGTTTTTGTAAGTGCCAACCTCTTCCCAGAATTCAGACCATGATGAAGAGAAAAAAAGGGACAGAAAGGCCACAGAAAATTATATTGTTGCAGTATTGAGAAACTGACTCAATGAACTAGAAATGAGAATAAAAATGTTGAAGCTACATTAATTAAACATTTTGGAGTTAGAATTGAATGGGCATGGTGTCTGGTTAGAAATAGATTGAGAGAGAATTCAAGGTTGGGTCCAAGATTTCTAATCAGGGAAACTAAGTAGATGGTGATCCATTAACTGAGACTGAAAATAAGAGAAACTTAATGGGTGTGATTTCAGAAGAGGGTGGAAAAGGGCACTTGGAAATGCAGATCTGGAGCCAAAGAGAGGACTTGAAACTGGGATAAAAACTTAGAAGTCATTAGCACATATGTGTGGGTACGTGTCTCTGTGTCTGATGAAAGTGGAAACCATGGGAGTGGATGAGACTAACCTTAGAGACTATTTCAAATAAGAATGAAAGAGGTCGAGAAAAGTCTGAGGAGCCCCAATATTCAAGGAATGTGGCAGCCAGTTAATTCTTTGGCTACTTCGTGTGCAATGTATTGATTTGTTCACTTTGGTGCCATTGACATAATTAATTTTAAATGGCTATCAGATAGAAAATATTATTATGTATTATAGATCTAGCAGAAGAACCAATAATAATCATATCTACTATTAAGACACTGGATTTGCAAAAAAATGACATTGCTATTTTAATAGGGATTGCATTGAATCTGTAAATTTGAATGGTACAGACATTTTAACAATGTTGATTCTGCCAACCCTTGAGCATGACGTGTTTTTCCATTTGTTTACATCCTCTGCAACTTCCTTCCTCCATGTTTCATAGTTCTCCCTGTAGCAGTCTTTTACCTCCTTGGTTAAATGTATTCCCAGGTATTTTATTTTCTTTTTTGCCATTGTGAAAGATATCGAGTATCTGATTTGATTCTCAGCTTGACTGTGTACATTGATTTTGTAACCTGAGACTTTGCTGAATTTATTTATCAATTCCAGGAGTCTCTTGGCAGAATCTGTGAGGTTTTCTAGATATAAGATGATATCATCAGCAAAGAACAATAGTTTGACCTTTTCTTTCTCCATTTGGGTACCCTTGATTTCCTTCTTTTGCCTGATTGCTCTGGCTAGGACTTCCAGCACTATGTTGAACAGAAATCGTGACAGTGGACAACCTTGTCTGGTTCCTGTTCTAAGTGGGAATGCTTTCGATTTTTCCCTGTTCAGTATGATGTTGGTTGTGGGTTTATCATATATGGCTTTTATAATACTGAGGTAAGTTCCATCTATGCCTATTTTGTTAAGAATTCTTATTAGGGTGCTCAGTTTTGTCAAATGCTTTCCCCGTGTCCATTTAGAGGATCATACGGTCTTTGTTTTTATTTCTATTTATGTGGTGAATCACATTTATAGATTTGTATATGTTCAACCATCCTTGCCTCTCTGGAATGAAGCTTTGGATTTTTTTTTTTTTGATATGCAGCTTAATTCAGCTTGCTAGGATTTTATTGAGACTTTTTCCATCTATATCCATAAGGGATATTGATTTGTAGTGTTCTTTTTTTGTTTTGTTCTTTCTTGGTTTTGGCATCAGGGTGATATTGGCTTCATAGAATGAGTTGGGAAGGATTTCTTCCTTCTCTATGTTATGAAATAATTTCTGCAGGATAGTTACCAGTTCTTCTCTGTAGGTTCGTTAAAATTCAACCATGAAACCATCTGGTCTGGGACTTTTGTTTTTGGGAGATTTTTTATTGCCACTTATTTCATTACGTTGATATTGGTTGGTTCAGGAGTTCTATTTCTTCTGTGCTTCATATGGAACCAGAAAAGACCCTAAATAGCCAAAGCAACCTTAAGCAAAAAGAACAAATTGGGAGGTATCACTTTGCCAGACTCCAAGCTGTACTACAAGGCTATAGTAACCAAAACAGCACGGTACTGGCACCAGAACAGATACCTAAACTAATGGATCAGAACAGAGAACCTAGATATAAAACCATCCTCATATTGCCATCTGATCTTTATAAAGCAGACAAAAACCTACACTGGGGAAAAGAATCCCTATTCAATAAATGGT
>CAUYSK010019158.1:0-43366 GCA_963575035.1 Avahi laniger | reverse complement strand
GATCACTGCGTGAAATTTTCCTCCTCTTCTCTGATAGCACATCACTTAAGAGCTAAGCCATACGTGTTATCAGTTGCTATAATAATGCCATATAACAAATAGTCCCCCCAATCTCAGCGACACGCAACAATAATCATTTAGTTCACATGTCTGGGGTCAGCGGATCCAAGCTAAGCCCAACTGAGTGGCTCTGCCGGTCTCACGGGGCTGGATCGTGAGTCTGGGGGTGGCTGATCTCAGCTGGATTTGGCTGGGGCAACTCAACTGGGGCAGCTCTGCTCCAAACGGCTCTCGTCCTTTTCCTGGGGTCAGTGGGCTGGCTTCTCGCGTTGACGGCAGGCATGCAAGTGAGCAGGCTGATGCAGACAAGGCGTCCCAAGGCCCAGGCTGGGGCTGCCACACTCTCATTTCTGCCTCATGTGGCCCAGCTCAAAGTCAAGTGAGCGGGGGGAAACATACCGTACCCTGCCCGCTTAGTGGCGGGAACTGCAAAGTCACGTCGTGAAGGCTGTGCATACAGAAGAATGAAGAGCTGGGATAACGCTGTAGCCTGGCACAGGACCACTCGTTTGCAAATGCCAGCTCTGCCACCCCTAGATACGTGACTCGGGACAAGTTATGGAAGCTCTGTGCCTCAGTTTCCTCACTTCGAAAATAGAGACCGTGATAATGTCTACCTCACAGATTGTTGTGAAAGGTAAATGTGTGAATACAGTTAACTAACCTGTACCTAGTGGTCCACAGTATTTGCTGGCGGTGCTAGTGCTGGTGGCGGTGGTTGAGCAGAGCTGAATTTTCTACTCTATTCACATTTTCCTGAGCACCTTCTGTGTCCCAGCCCCCGTGATGGGGACAAAAAGACAAATAGGACCCAGTTCTTGTGCTCACATTGCTCAGAGTCCTGGGGTGTGGAGAAGATGCATGGAGTTAGCTCAGTTCAATGTGTGTGTTTAATGTTTTCACTTAAGTATTCACAAACACCCTCCACGTGGAGACGCAGGCAGAGTTGCTGCCCGTGATTGCTCACAGTGCAGTGGGACTTTCCTGCCAGCCAAAAAGCTACCCAGGGGCAGGAGCCGCACCCTCTGCCCACCGGCCTGGGAATTCCCAAGGGCAGGGCCCAGATGCCCACCTGCCTGGGGGCTTCCCCGGGTAAGGTCTCCTGTGAGGACAGCAGGTTCCCCACTTCTCTCCAGAGTCGAAGGGCCCCCCGAGCTGGAAATACCTCTTCTCCAGTGGAGGCCTCCTTCCCTCAACCAGCTGGAAACTTCTCTGATGCGGGGGCCACATCCCCTGACCCTTCTTTGCTACCTGACTGGATCCTATCACAGGAGCCCAGACTGGAGTCCTCAGGCCTCCAGCGACGCCCCACACCCGGCGTTGCCTTCCTAGATGTCTCTTTAAACAATGGCCTCAGCGCAAGAACCACCACACCTTCGTCACTCGCCAGCTCAGCAGGGCTGGCGGCGGTGGCGCAGGGGAAGTGGAACAGCCGGGCGTCCACAGCGCACCTCTTTCTCACTTTGGAATGGGTTGTGTTGTTTCCGTAGCAGCAGGAGGCTCACTTTGCAGTATCTTTTTGCTTAGGTTAATTTTACGGTCTTTTCTCCCTCCCCACCCCTCCCCATCTGTGATTTGCTTTTAGATGTGCAGATCGTGGCGCCCGAGCAAAAGTGGCAAAAGAGAGTTAATACTGGAGAATCTTGGTGATCAGTCCAGCCTCCCTCACCCCAGCCAGCTCCTACGAGCCAAGGAAAACGAAAGCTCTTGCTTACACAGGTGCATGCGCACCGCGGAGCAGACCCAGAGACCGGCAGACGCCGGGCCTGGCCGTGGGAAGGCTGCGGGAGATGTTCCCTCTTAGGTTCCACAGAGTGGCTTCCTCTGGCCGTCAGCTCAAATCTGGGCCTTCGCCCAGGCGTCCAGGGCTCTTGGCACTCTGGCTCCATCCTGCTGGCATCCCTGGTCTCCACCTGTCGTGGTCAGGGAGTCACCAACCAGTTCTCTAGTGAGCGGGCCCTGAGGACATGGGACCCAGGGGGTGAGTGTGCGAGAAGGGTAGGGCGACAGGACAAGCCCGGGTGAGACCACTCCAGGGAGGACCCAGTGACTGGGGAGAGCGGGTGGCTCAAAGGGGAGAGGAAGGCCTGACGGTGGCAGGCAGGATGGCATGGGACCCGTGGGGCTTCCTAGCTGTGTGACCCTGATGGCCAGGTGCTGACCACCTTTGTGCCTCAGTTGCCTCACCTGTAAAATGAGGGCGATAATATACTTACTCTAAAAGGTTGATGCAAGCATTAAATAAATTTAGAACGGAGCTTGGTACCTAGTATGTGCTAGGTGCCTGCACACTATTACTTTTATTATTGTTACCTAAAGGGTAAGGGACTGTCAGTACCCAAGTCAGGAGCTAGGAGGTAAACTAAGGCAGGAAGACGCCAACGGTTACTGATTCTGAGAACAGGTTCTCAGAAGGGGAGAAATCCAGCAGGCAAGTCTATCTGCGTCTTTTGGGCACTGGGCAAAGATAAAAAGCCACTGGTGGGTGTGGCCTTGAACAGCGTATGACCTGATACAAGAGCAGGATAGATGGGGAAACAACAGTAATGCAAGGCAAGGAGCAGCCCATGATGAGGGCCATGTGGCCCCGGAGGAAGGATCACTTGGCAGCAGAGGTGTCCTCAAAGCTGGGCCTGAGGGTGTGAGAAGGAGGGAAGAAAAGGCCCCCCAGGCATGGGCACAGGCACGGAGGCAGCTCAGAGAACAGGGATCTCGATTTAGCTCAATTCAGCCAGGATGTATTGAACATCTTCCATGTACCAGGCACTGCCACGGGTTAGTTACTCCATCTAGTCTTGCCAGCCACCCTTCAGGGTAGGTGCTATTATTCCCATTTAACAGATGAGTAAACTGAGAACCAGAAAGGAGGAGTAAGTGGCCCAGGGCCACCCACTTAGTGAATGAACGCTGGAGCCAGGCTTCTAACCAAGCCCTCCCTGAACTCGAAACCTCCACTCTCTCCATGCCTGCCTCACCCACAGGCATGGATGGAGCCGGCTGGATGGCAGGATGGCAGGAGGAGCCGGGCAATTCCCAACACCTTTGTGCAGGTAGACTCTTCTCTTTGGTTTCCCTGGCTCCACATTCACGCCAGGAAAGCCTGCCTGCCACCTCTGGGCCACCTCGCCTATTCCTACACATTGCCCTTCAGGGCCAGGGTCACAGCTCCAGAAGCCTCCCAATGACCCAGCCCCCTGAGGTCCTTCCCTTCTCCAACAGCCATGGCCTTCTGCTTACTCTCCGTGTGCTTCCTGCGAGCCACTCACCAAGCTGGAAGGGTCCATGGTCTCTTCTTGTCCTGCTCACTTTCAGCCCATGCACCAAGTGCTAGATCCAGCCATGATGTGTTCTCCCCTCATGGAGCCGGGGGCCGGATGGGGGAGACGGGTGATCAGATAACCATATCCACCCAGCATAACTGTAACTGTGACAAGGAAAGGGAAGTAACCAGCCACCCACTAGGGAGGTACGGGGCGACAAGATCATTACTCAAGATCTGACGCAATCAGAGGGTCCGGGAGGCTTCCTAGGGGAGCAGGGGAGGATGTGACAGTCACGCTGACGTGTGACGACGATGGGAACCCCACAGCGGCTCGGGCAGAGGTCATGGCATGTGCAAAGGCATAAAGTGCATGAGGGGAGCAAGAAGGCGGCCGGGGGAAAACTCGCACAAGACCGGGCTGGGGAGGCTGGTGGGCTTGGGGCTGTGCGGGAGATTTTGGACTTTCTCCCGGGATCCCTGGGAAGCCATCTGGGAGGGGGGAGGGAAGGCAGTGAAAATGGACGGGCACAGCAGGGCCCTCCTTAGGCTGGAGTGAATACTCACCGTGGCGCTGCTGAGCTGCCCGTGGCTGTAATATCAGGGACCAGGAACGAGACCCCCCCGCCTGGTGGTAGGCGGTGGCCTCCACCTTAGCCTGCAAGAGTGGCATGGAGACCTGTGAGCGTGATGCTGTGGTTTCGGTCCCTTCTTGGGACTGACTGATGCTTTTTTCAGAAGACAGATACGATTCTGAGAAAGGGAGCAACGGCTGACGTAACCCTGGCCACAGTGCACAAGACAGCAGCCCAGGAACCGTGGGTTTTTCCCCCTCTGTCATCAGTATAAGCGCAGAAAAGTGGCAAGCCGCCCTGCCACACTCCCAGCGTCTCTGCGATCGGCCTGTTGATTCCCGTCAGAAACAACTTTGTTTTGCTTCCTTGGTATTTGGGGGCCATAAATCTCCGAAAAGAGTACATTCCCCGAGCATGAAAACCGCCCGCCACCAGAGGGGAAGGCCAGAGATCTTGTCGGGAGCCGAGGTCGGAGAGATGGGCTTGACATCATTTTTAGGAAATTCATTCTCTGGTTGGTTCACTTTGGTCAGAAGCAAACGCCGACTGGTCTCTGGGGAAGAAACCAGCACTTCGTAACTTAATGCCTCTTCCCTTGGCCAGATTTCACTAATCCTGTCCCCAGGGAGGGCTGAGGGGCGTGCAGGGGGAGGCAGGACTGGTCCTAGACAGAGCCCTGCGAGGGCACCGGGCTGGGGCGCAGCTTCCCCGTTTGCCTTTCCCAGCCGGCGGAGGCGGGGACTTAGGGCAGGGAGGGGAGATGCCCTGGAAAGAATCGTCCCTTCTCCTCAGCGGGTCCTTGTTACGAAGGGCTGAGCTAGAGAGGGTAGCACGTCACCCCAGCACCCCAAGCTCTTTAGTGATGTTCCAGCTAGTCTCTCCCTGGCCGAGTGACTTGGAGCAAGTTATTTAACCTCCCAGAGGTGTGATAATATCTGCTTCACAGGGCTGGGGCAAGATTTAATTGACGGATGTAAAATGAGTGCTTAGATACCGAGTAGTGTCTGGAATATGTCAGTGCTCAGTAAGTGTTCTTTCCTTTCCCTTCCTTGCCGAGGGGAGAGAACGCCCCGGCCAAACGAGGGTCCCGGTCTCTGTCCAGGCAACAGCGTCTGTGAGCTAGACCTGTATTTGAGGCACTAAGCGCACAGCACTGAGACGTAGCAGTCTCGTGGCACGTAGAGAACATGAGGATATTATCCAACATCAGCCGTGTGACAATGAACAGGTGACCATGTGACGTGTAGTATTGGTAAGTGCTGTGGGGAAAACCGAAGCAGAGTGAGGGGACAGGGAGCGCCAGGAGGCCTGGCTCTGGACAAGATGGCGTTGAAACAGAGACCCTAATGACATGGGGTGGGGGCCTGCAGGGAGGAGGAAGAGCATTCCAGGCAGCGGGAACAGCCAGGGCAAAGACGCTGAGCAGAGGTCTGCCATGGTGGAGCAGCCAGAGGGGCAGGGAGGCCGGAGCGGCGAGCAGGGGCGGCAGAGGAAGCGGCTGCGTGAGTGGGTGACAGAGCGGGCCGTGCAGCCAGGAGCCTGGCTCCTGCCGTGAGTGGGGAGAGAAACCCTCGGTGGAGGGATGGGGCTGGAGTGACGGATCTGATGTGTCTCGGAAGGGTCCCTCTGGCCGTGGTTGCTCAGGAAGCGCTGATACAGCGCAGGGGTGGAAAAGAGACAGAACCGACCGCTTCACCTTCACTGCCCTCACCCCTGCAGGCCGGGGCGGTGGGTGATCTGGAGTCCTGACAGCCAGAGCAGCCTTCCCCTTGCTCAGCACACCTCCCCTGCGGGGTCCCATGCAGGAAGGGAGGAGCTAATCTCCAGGGGGCACCGGAGAGCCAGTGCTGCCCCACAGTCAGGGAACGTGTGTGTCTGTGCACGTGTGTGTGTCTGTGTGTGTGCACCTGCACATATATGTGTGTATCTCTGTGTGTGAGTGCATGCTGCACTTGTGTGTGCACGCGTACACGCGTGTGTGTTCATTCCTAGGACACATTTGGAGAGAGGCTGAGTTTCCCTCTGCAACTGCAACTGCACCTCTTTGACCCTTCTGTGCCCACCACCTCCAGCTCTGCACAGGCGACACCAGTGTCTGTCTGTCCTCCAAAACATGCCTCACTGGCCGAGGACCTGTGCTCTTCATCACCCGGGGCTCACCTGACCAGAGTCCCCTTCCCAAAGCTGCCTGCCGCTAACCTGGCTAAGTCCATTCGCGGTGTGGGTTTTGTCAACAAGGCGCTAATGGGTCACCGTACTCTTCATCTCCCAGCCCTACTCCAGGGCCATGACACTAAATTCACGTGGCAGGTTAGGAATCCTGAAGACGGGGCTGGCAGCTGCGTAGTCACTCACTGCCCCTGTCCTGCCCTGTGCCCGTGACAGTGCTGCCCATCAACACACTACTCTTGCCCAGGAGCACAGACGTGACTTCACAGTCTTACTTGACTCAGTGCTCAATTCAACCATTTGGCATGGGTAAGTGAGATACCACACAGCTAACGTCCCTACTCGCAGGTCCTGTGGTTTTACCTCTGGGGACTCCAATTCTCTGACTCTAATCATGGAACTTTTGGCCACTGTGTCCGTCAGCTGGACGAAAAAAGGAAGTGCTGGAAAAACCACTAGTTTCTGCACAGCGGGCCCTATTCAAGTAGGTGCCCCGGGGCATCACCCTCGGACACTCAGACCGGGGGCCAGTGTCCAGGGGAAGGAGAGTAGGGCCCTGGAGGGTCCGAGCCTGAGGTTCGGAGTCACTATCCGGCAGGCTCTGTGGCCTTGGGCAGGTGCTAAAACCTCTCTGACCCTCAGCTTTGCGCTTGCTGCCCACCTCACAGGGTTGTCATGGAGATCGGATGGTCACATACATGTTAATGTTCTTTGAAACTTACAAAGTGCCCCATATGTGAAGAGGGCAAAGTGATGAAAGTTCTACTCTCATTCACTTACCTAAAAGTTTTGGCTTGTGGCAGGATCCCACCCTGTAAATCCCACGGGTCCCAAGCTTGGTGGCCTTGTTCGTGGCAACCAGTAGGCAGAGGTGCGGCTTGGGTGGGTATCAAAGCCAGGCGTGCTCTGAAAATGCCTCGTGGAGGGAAGGACCCACAGGGTAGGCGTCTG
Source organism: Avahi laniger (assembly GCA_963575035.1). Classification (NCBI taxonomy): domain Eukaryota; kingdom Metazoa; phylum Chordata; class Mammalia; order Primates; family Indriidae; genus Avahi; species Avahi laniger. The sequence goes on along the minus strand of CAUYSK010019158.1, from coordinate 36,352 downwards.
GGGTCCCAGCTCTGGTGCTACCGTCGAGCTGCTATGTGCCCCTGGGCAAAGCTCTCAACCTCCCTGGTGCTGTACCGAGCGCACCTGCAAAGTGTGGATGACGCTTGCTCATCCTCCCAGGGTCCTGGGAAGGTGGGCGATGGCAGCTGTGAGCAGATCCAGAAACCCGAAGTGCTACCCAGGTGTGTTCTTTCTTGTGATTTGCCCAAAGAGGTCAAGCAGGTAGCTCAATACAGCTTCTGGCCAGGAAGAATTAGTTAACTGACACACGACTTACCTGAACAGGGGAGACTCCAGGGGCTGGGACAAATGGCTTATAGGACTTTCTCTCCACTCTGTCTCAGCTGCTGAGCCGGACAGAGCTGTGCCGACGGGATCAGAGGGAAGGGGCCCTTGGGACCCCAGGCTTTCGGTGGGGGGGAGGTGGGAAGTCAGTTCCCTGACTCTTCAGCAGGCAGAGATGAAGGAAAGGGAGGAGAAGAGAAAGCAGGAGGCAGAGGGAAAAGAGGGCAAAAGGGAGAGGAGATCAACAGGAGCTAGAAGGAGAGGCTTGAAGGAGGATGATGAGGGAGGAAAAGCTGTCTCCCCCTGCAAGCCGAGGAATTCTCTGGAGGAGCGGCTGGGTCTTCATTCGGACTGGGTCTCCCTAAGAGCAGGTTTTATGCCTCCCCTCTCAGTGTGTGGGCTCCGCCCGCACAGGGACTGAACCTCCCCCACCCGACTGTGGGCTCTGCCAGTCAGGGACCATGTCAACCAGGTCATATGGGGGCTCCCCAAGGAGGGGGGAACATACTCCCCCACGGCCAAGACCCTCCAAGGTAGGCGACCTGCCGGTGGGTCCTGACACGCCCTGGAACCTGCAGTTACACCTGTCTGACTGCCCTGCTTCTCTCCTCTCCCCACCCCAGGCTTCGCGGACACCTTCAACATGGACACCAGGAAGCCCCGGGTCATCGCTGGCTCCAGGACCGCCTTCTTTGGCTACACGGTGCAGCAGCACGACATCAGTGGCAAGAAGTGGTGAGTGACAGCTGCTGCCCACACCTGGCCCCTCCGTTCTGCCCCTGAGCCCTCACGTGCCGACTCTCCCACTCCCGGTGACCTGACGCCTTGTCCGGGCGGGTCAGAGGCTGCACAGGCTCTGCGCCTGACCAGGAAAGCCTGAGCATCCAGTCTGCCGGCACTCTGCCTTCTCATCGTGAACGGGGAATGAATCCCCCCTTCCCTGGGCTGTGGGACAGCACAGGCAGCAGGCGCTCCCCCCCAGCCCCCCTGGGGGCCCTGGTGTCTCGTCAGTGGGGGCAGCTCTCTGGTCCTGTCTGCTGGGAGAGCTGTTGGCATGGATGCGAGTGTGCTCACAGCTGAAACACCGGCAGGGGAGGGTCGGGGGGAGAGTGAGACCAAGTGGTGGACGAGGCCTGAAAGATGCCCAGTGGCGCATGCCTAGTCCCAGCTACGCGGGAGGCTGAGGCAGGAGGATCCCTTGAGCCCAGAAGTTCAAGGCTGTGATGAGCTGTGATCACACCACAGCACTCCAGCCTGGGTGGCAGAGCAAGACCTGTCTCTAAAAAATAAATACACTAAAATAGAAAATAAAAATAAAAGATCCTCGGGATCCCCCCAGGGCATCGGCCCTCAAGAGGAGGGAAGAATTTGCCTTCAATTTTTAAAGTAGCTCTACTGCAGCATATTTTATCATATAATTCACTCATTTCAAGCATACAAGTCAGTGATTTTCTTTTTTAGTAAATTTACCGAGCTGTACAGCCATCACCACAAATCAGTTTTAGAATGTTTTTATCACCCCGACAAGATCCCAGTAGTGTTAATTGCTGTGCCCTCCCTGGTTGGTTTCTAGCTGACAAAAGGCAAGGCCTGCCTTCCTTCCTGGGCTGGAAAGGGCCAGGCCTCTGCTTGGCCCTTCGGGGAGCCCTTGCAGGGTGAAGGGACCGCATGAATACCGGCCATCAATGTTCTACGCTGCCCTCTTCCCAGTCGGACCCCTGACCCCGCCCCAGCCGCTTCCCCTTCCGCTTCCAACACTCGAGACACATTGCCTGACTGCAGGTTTCCGGTTCCCCAGACCTCCTCCAAACATGCTTTTCCTCTCTCCCGTGACGCCCTCTCCTACCTCTCCTGCTCTTCCCACCCTGCCATCGGATCTGGTTAACTCTCTTATATTCTTTAGTAAAGGAGTATCTTACTCATCTTTCTATTACGGTATCATTTACATACAATGAAGTATAGATATCTTGAGGGCATTGCTCAATGAATTTTTACATATGTGTACCACCATGTGATCGCCTCCCGGGACAGGACAGACACCACTTCCAGCTTCCCGGAAGGCTCCTTCGTGCTCACTCCCCGACCCAGTCGGTGCCCCTCTAGGTAACCACTATTCTCCCATTTTAAACTTCATGTAGATGAAATAATACAGAACTTCGTATAGATGAAATCATACCTATTTTACTCAACATTATGTCTATGAGGTTTAACATGTTGAAATATTAATATCCTTCACACTCTTTCATTGATGGGTGATATTCCATCATATTAATATGTTAATACCACAACTTATTTATTTATTCTACTATATTTGGAGTGTTTCCATTTTGGGCTATTTTGAATAGAGCCACTATTAACATTCTTGTACATGTCTTTTGATAGGCATATGTATTCATTTTTATTGGGTATATAATCAGGGGTAGAACTGCTGAGTTAAAGAGCGGGTATGTCTACCTTTAGAAAGATCTGCCAAGCAGTTTTTTCAGAGTGATTTACCAATTTGAACTCTCTCTAGTAAAATAAGAATTCTAGTTGTTCACATATTAACACATGGTATTACCAGTCATTTTAATTTTAGCTATTCTGGTAGTGTGTCATGGTATCTCATTGTGGGTTGAATTTGCATTTCTCTATTTGCTAATGATGTAGAGCAACTTTTCATAAATTTTTTGGCCATTTTGATATCCCCTTTTGTAAAACGTTGGATCAGGTCTTTAGCCCATTTTTCAAATTGTGTTGGATGCTTTCTTCTTGTTGATTTACAGGACTTTAAAAAATATATTCTATATATAAATTCTTTGTCAGATAGAAGCATTGCAACTTCTTGTCTTAGATTGTGGCTTGCCTTTTCATTTTCTTACTGGTATCTTTTGATGAATGGAGGTTCTTAACTTTAATAAAATCTAATTTATCAGTCTTTTTTTATGGCTAATGTTCTTTGTGTATTTCATTTAAGAAATCTTTGCCTCTCCCCAAATCATGAAGATATTCTCCTCCGTTTTCTTTTAGAAGTTTGATGTTTAAAGATTGTGGGGGTGTTTTGCATGGATATTCAGTTGATTTGGCACCATTTATTATAAGACTATTTCCCCCACTGAATTATAGAGTAATCTTTGTTGAAAATCAGGTACCATATATATGTGTATTTATTTCTTCACTCAATTTTATTCCATTTGTCTAATTATCTAAACTTGTGCAAATAAAAACTGCTTTGGTTACTGTAGCTTTAAAATGAGTCATGAAGTCAAGTAGTGTAAGTTCTCTATATTTGTTTTTGTTTGAGAAGATTGTTTCAGCTATGCTACGTCCTTTATACTTTCATATGAATTTTTAAATCAACTTGTCAATTTTCCTCCAATAAAGTTTGCTGAGATTTTTATTGGAACTATACTGAATTTATAGATTTAATTTTATATATAAATTTAGGAAGAAATAAAATCTTAACAACATCAAGTCTTCTAATTCATGAGCATGTACATCCCTCTATTCAGTTTTAAAATTTCTCTCATTAATGCTTTGAAATTTTCAGTATAAATCTTGTATATTTTGTATAACATTAATTTATATATATTTACATTTTATGCTATTAAAAATGAAATGTTCTCTTTTCATTTTCCAATCTTTTTTACTAATACAAAAAAATACAATTTAGTTTTGTATGTTTACATTATATCCAGCAACTTTACTAAAGTCATTCATTATTCCTAATGGCTTGCTTGTGGATTCTTTTAATTAGAGTTTCTGTTTATACAACCAGATTATTTGAAATTATTGTAATTTTATTTCTTCATATTTACTTTTCATACCTTTATTTTTCTTGCCTAATTGCACTGGCTAGGATCTTCTGTACAAGGTCAAATAGAAGTGGTGATACTGAAAATTCTTTTCTTATTTTCATTATCAGAGGGAACATTTCCAATATTTCATAATTAAATAAGATGTTAACTATAGTTTATTCATTTAGTTGTAGATTCTTTCAGATTTAAAAATTTTTTTTCTATTCCTAGTTTTCTGAGGTTGGATTTTTAAAAATTGTGAACAGGCATTGAATTTTATCAGATGCTTTTTCTGCAACAACTGAAATATGATTTTTCTTTATTCTGTTGATATGGTCAGTTACATTGACTGTCTTGTTTTTTTAGTATTAAACCAAACTTACATTCCTGGGATAAACCTCACTTAGTCACCATTTACTCGCCCATATATATTTTCAGGAATTTTGTTTCTATGAGGTATTTGTTTCTGTTTCATGAAATATATTGGCCTGTAAGTTTCCCTTTCTGTAACTTTCAGACCTCATAAAATGTGTTGAAAGTGTTCTCACTTTTTCTGTTCTCTGGTAGAACATAGGGTCTGTATTACTGCTTCTTTAAATGTTTAGGGAAACCCACTAGTACAGCATTTGGAGTTTTATCTGTGGAAAAGTTTTTAATCATAGATTCAACTTCTTAAAGATAATGAATTATTCAGATTTTCTACTGCTTCTTGTGTTAATTTTGGTAGCTGTATGTTTCAAGTAATTTGTCATTTTGTTCAAATCTTATTGCCAAAATATTACTCATGTTATCCTCCTATATCTTTTCAATATCTGTAAGATCTACAGTGGCATCCTCTTTTTCATTCTCTTATTGATCATTTGTGTTGTCTCCCTTATTCTTGATCAGTCTTGCTATGGGTATATCAATTTTATTAACGTTTTCTAAGGATCAACTTTGAGCTTTATTGATTTTCTCTATTGAATTACTGTTTTTTCTTCCATTGGTTTCTACTCTTAATTATTTTTCCTTTTATTTTTTGTATTTACTTTGTTTTAATTTATTTTTTCTAGTTTCTTATTTAAATTATTCATTCTCTGACCCTTTGTCTTCTCTAGTTTACACATACAAGGCTATAAATTTTCTCTAACATTGCTTTAGCTTTAGCTACAAATTTTGATGTTTTCATTACCATTCAGATTAAAATAATTTCTAATTTCCATTGTGATTTCTTCTTTGACCCATGAGTTATTTAGAAATGTGTTGTTTGATTTCCACATATTTGGGGATTTTCTAGTCATTTTCTAAAAGAGTTATAATTTAATTTCACAGTGGTCAGAAGGGCAACTGTATAGTTTAGATCCTTTGATATTTGTTAATACTTTCTTTATGACTGAGGATATGAGGTCTACTGTAGTAAATCCCAGCACCCTTGAAAACTGAAATTCTATAGTTTATTAAGTATATATGTCAGTTGGGCCAATTTGGCTGTGTTTTTCAAATCAACTACATCCTCACTGATTTTTTCAGTCTGCTTATTCTATCAGTTTCTAACAGAGATGCATTAAAATCTCCGGGTATCTTGGTGATTTGCCTGTCTCCCCTTTTAGTTCTGTTGGCTTTTGCTTTATATATTTTGAAGCTATGTTGATTAATCACATACAAATTTAGGGCTGTTGTATATTCCTGTTGAATTAACCCACTTATCATTATTATAATGTCCCTCTTTTTCTTTAATAATATTTTTTGCCTTAAAGTTCACTTTATTTGAAATTAATATAGACATACCAACTGTCTTTTGGTCAATTTTTGTGTGTTCTTTTTCCATCTTTTTGCTGTTAACCTTTCTGTGTCCTTATTTTTAAAGTGTTTCTCTTTTAAACAACATATAGTGTTCTTAATCTAGCCTGATGATCTTACCTTTTAATTAGATAATTACAATTAACATAATAACTGATATAGCTGAGTTGAAGTCTCCCATCTTGCCAAGTGTGTTCTATTTGTCTCACCTATTTTTTTGTCCCTTTATTTCTCCTTTTGAACTTCTTTTGAATTATTCAAGCATTTTGAATATTTTTTTCTCTGATGTTAGTTTTTTAGTTGTACTTTCTTGTATTAACCTCTTAGGGTTCACCCTAGAAATTACAATATGCATTCTTGATTTATTACAATCTACTTTTAATTAGTACTTTTACCACTTCCTGAATAACACAAGAACTTTACAGTAGTTTAATTCCAGTTACCTGTCCTATCCTTTGTGTTATATTTGTCATATATTTTGCCTTTGCATATCTTAAAAATTCCGCAAGATATTATTATTGTTGTTGCTTTAAACTGCTAATATGTATGTCTGCTTACCCACATAGTTACCCTTTCTCGTGCTCTTTGTTTTTTTCATACAGCTCTGTGCTCTTTTTTGAGATGATTTTCTCTTAGTCAAAGAACTCTATTTAAAGTCTGCTGACAGTGGTTCTTTCAGCTTTGGGAGTTGGGTTTGTTGTTTGTTTTTGTTTGATTGCCTCACGCTAATTTTTGAATTATATCTAATCTAGTTATAGAATACTAGGTTGGCAGTTTTTCTTTCAGCGCTTCAAAATGTCATTTCATGGTCTTCTGGCTTTATAGTTTCTGTTGACATGTCAACCTTCAGTTTTATCATTATTCTTTTAAATGTAATATGTCATTTTCCTGTCGTTGCTTTCCTGATTGTCTTCAATGTCAGCAGTTTGAGTATGACGTACCTAAGTATGGTTTTCTTTGCATTTGTTCTGCTTAGGGTTTCCTAAGCTTCTTGAATCTGTGGTTGATATTTTCACCAGATTTGGAAAATTCTCTACCTTTGTTCTTTCAAATATAATTTCTGTTCCATTTCTTCTCTCCTTTCTTCTTAAATTTGAATTGTGTGGATGTTTGGACATCTTGCCATGTATTTCATATGGCAGTTTGGTTCTTTTAATCCATTTTTTCTCTAACTGTATTTTACTCTAGATATCTTCTATTTATCTGTCTTTAAGATTACTAATTCTGATTTCTGCTATATCCAGTGTGCAGCTAAAACCATCCAATGTACTCTTTATTACAGATATTTTATTTTGCAGCTCCTGAATTTCCATATGATTCTTTTTACAGATTCTAATTCTGTCACAATAATCTATCTTTATCCCATTTGTCCATCTTTTATTCTATTATCTTTAACATAATCATAATTATTTTGAATTCCTTGTTGGTTAACTCCAATATCTGTATTATCTCTGGTCTGCTTCTAGTGACTATTTTATCTCATGGTTGATTATAAGTCACTTTTTCCTGATTGTTTGCTCAGTAATTTATTTATTCCATGCTGAATATTATGGATGTTACACAGTAGAGACTATAAATTATGTTAATTTCCTTTAAAAGATGCTACATTCTGTTCTGATAGGTAGTAAAATTATTGGTGAAATCATCTAGATCTTATCAAGGCATGCTTTGGGCCTTGGTCAGGACAGGTCTAATCTAGTTTTGCCCTTATTCCTAAGATGTGGTCTTTACTCCTAGAACATAGATTTTCTGAGGTCTCAAATGAACACCCAGACTATTCACTAAGTTCTCTACATTCTGGCTGGGCATGAACCCCAACACCTCCCCGCTACCATCAGTGGGTGGTAGCCTCTAAAATCTTTGCTTCCAGTGGCTGTTTTGTGATAGATTTTCTAGAGTCTCATACTATGCACACACAGTTTAGGAGTCAGGCAAGAACCTGAAGGAAACTTTTAACAGAGTTTTGGGGAGTTTTCTGTACATTTCTCCTTTCTAGTACCTGCCCCACCCAAATCCTAGTCATTTTTGCCGACCCGACAGCAAAATCACCGTTTGCTCCATCCAGCAAGACTGCTACTCTCTGTCCCATATTTCCCTGTGCTGCAGCAAGGAAAAGGTCCTTGGAGAGAAAACCGGGGCGAGTGTGGGTTCAGCTCCTGTACCTCTCTTCTCGCAAGTATTGAGCTCTGCTTTGATTGCTGTCCCGTGCCTGGAAATAGTTATTTTATATATTTTGTTCAGCTTTCACAGTTGTTTATGGCTGGAATTGAAAGTGCTCTTTCACATTCTTTTATCAACTTAGATAATCACTTCCTCTGGGAAACCTTCTCTGACCATCCCTTCTTATCGCTAGATTAGTTACCTCCATAGGATTCTGTATTTTCCTTTCCATAGCATTTCTCAACCTGAATAGCAATTGCCTACTTCGTTGTCTTTCTTCCTGAAAGCAGGCGTGCAAGTCCTACCATTTAGTAGGTGCTCAGAGAACATGTTTTGACAGACTGAATGACTTGAACCTCTTCCAACCAGACCAGACATAAGATGCACGACATCCGCATTGTTTATATGGCGTGAAGTTGAACTGACTTTTCCAAGATAGAATTTATTTTGACCAATATGTTTTATCGAGCATCTGTTAATAAATTTTACCGGACGCTGCAAAACATCATTATTAGTAAAACATGGTTTCACTCTCAAGTAAGTCACAGAGCAGTTGAGGGGGCAACATTAACATCCTTGAAATAATTTTAAAGCAATACAAAACAAAATATGACCTGGTGTTAATTATAGTCATCTTTGTGAGGCTACTTTCTCCACAAAGGCTTTCTGGATCTTTCTCCTATCCTGAAATGACCTTACCTCCCCAAGCCTTCTCACCACGGGCACGTATCACTTCCCACCTCGTATTGGAGCCACTGAGGCCTGCAGCCCACCTCTCCTCCCGGACACCAGCTTCGCCTCTCTGTAGCCCCCAGCACAGTGTCTTGCTCACAGCGGAAACCCAGCCAGAGTCTGGAAGGAGACATGTCTGTGCCTGGGGTCTCTGGAAAAGCTTCACAGAAGAGGGGCATTTGAACAGGGTCCTGGAGATTGGGCTTAGAGGAGCAGAAAGATATGAGAGAACTGACTCCCTGCGACTTTTGCTGATCCCAGTGCAGCCAGGAGCATCGGGGGAGGAAACAGGTGCCCAGACGGGCAGGGTCACTTTGCAGCCACAGGGCCTCGGCATGTTTACTGCCACCGCTAAACTGAGAGAAGCAGAGAGAGTGGCCTTGGGGAGCCACAGGGCCAAGCCACATGCAGAATGGACAGGAGCACCCTGGGCCTTTCCGGAATCCCTCTCCCCACGGCATGTCCTACTGGGTTGCTTCTCCTCCCTGCTTTCTCCCCCGGCCTCCATTTCCCTGTCCTGCAGGCGGCATTCCAAGAATCTTATTCGGACCAGGCCCCTGTGGGTGCTGACTGTGGGAAAGAGAGGTTGATGCCGATGTCATTTGGGGGACACTGGCTGGCTATTACGTGTGACACCAGTGAGGTGTGTTGGGTGAGCTCCATGTCAGGAGGCGCCTCAAAGGCAGGGCAAGAGCAGAGGTTTGAAGTGCAAACCCTCTGCCACTTGGAGGAAGACCTCGGGAGAAGCTCTCCCATCCCTCCTGAGCCTCTATGTGCTCATGTGTAAAATGGGAATGTGCGTACCTGTCTCAGGCTGCTAGGTAAGATCAAAGAATACCCAAAATGCGAATGTATTTTGTGACCAACAAAACAGGAAATGAGGATTGAGTCACTTGCAGCCAGTAAGCAACCAAACCAAGCAACCAAGGTGACTTGGTTGAGAGGCTCCCTCCGACCCAGGCTCTTCCTGCCTCCTGGATGTGGACCTGGCTTCCAGCCCGTAAGGCAGAGCTCACATACCTTGGGCTGTATCTCCTGTGCCCATGAGAAGGCCAGGAATCTGCTTTTTACAGACTTCCCCAGGAGACTCTAGCAGGGAGACTGGGACCTCCTGAGGATATGTGATAGGGAGATGCCAGTGGGGAAGAACATCACTCCCCAGCCCCTGCCCCCAAATCCAGGTCCCAGCATTGCCCCAGAGAAGCACCCACCAGCTGTCTCCCACCTCAGCCAGTGGGATGTGTCCTGTTTACCCTGCTTTGAGCCCCCTCGGGGCACAAACCCTGAGGAAAAGGCTGGAGAATGAGGGGACAGGCCTGATGGGGTGGCCACTTTATTTTCTTAACCTCTCCCATTCTGCCCATTGCACCCCAATTCAAAACTCAAATTAGGCCAAGCTGACTGTGCACGGATGCCTCGGACATCTTGAACAGTTTTCTACATGCCTTGGTTTTAGCAGCAATAACAACACTCACAGACGCACAGAAGGAAAGAGAAAACAAATTCCTCCCAGGCTGAGTGTTCTCTGCCCCTGCCTTTTAAGCCCTTGTGTATTTTCAGAGAAATTTAATCCACATGACTCTACTGCATTTACACTGAAATTATCAAGTCGCTTGGTTTTCAGACCATTCAATGTCCCAGAAGGTCCGGTGCAGGGTCTGCAGAGGGCCTCTCCAAGCCTTTGGTCCCCTGGAGCAGGACGCTGCCCGGTGCTGAGAGGAAACAGAGCCGGGCCCCACGAGTCTCTGGGCCCCACGAGTCTCCCACTTGTCACTGAAGCTCTCACCCCTGGCGAGAGCATAAGCTGTAGCTCCTGGCAGTTCATCTCCTTCCGAACTCAAGGGTGTTGGGGAACAGAAGCCAGACAGTCCCCAGCGAGCTCCAAAAGGGGATCCTCTGGGACTCAGTGACCTTTAAGAGCAGGAGGCCATGGCGAACTCCCTGAGTACAGGGTTAGGGACATGAGCAACTTGTAAGGGAAGTAGGCTTGTCCCCATTTTACAGACGAGGCAACTGAGACTCTAAAAGCTGACATAATTAGTAAGCACCAGAGGCAGGTGTGGAGCCCACATCTGTCTACTCCCCTACCTCAGGGTAGGGGCCTCCTTAGGCCCCAGGGCACACAGAACAGAAGTGCTCCCAGCCCCCTGCAGACACACTGGCGGCCTGGCCTCATGAGAGACAAGGCTGTGCTGTCCTGAGCCAGCCTGGGGGGAGGTTTGCGCTCACAACCCAGGCCGACGCTGAGTACCGGGAGGAGGGTGCGTGAAAAGGATCACGGGAGTTGGTGTGAGGCGGAAGGGGGCTATGAAGGAGGTGCTTCCCGAAGGGCAGGATTTTGATGTTCGCAGTAGACGTGGGTGAGAAGAGTATGGCAGATGGAGGGGGCAGAACGGCATGGGCAAGAGTGCAGAGGTGAGAAAGAAGGAACCACGTGCAGAGAAAGGACACTGTCCTGCAAGGCTGCAGGAGAAGGTACAGAAAGCAGAGAGGTGAGACTGAAAGCTGGGAGGGTGAAGATCGTACCAGCATGAGGGGACTGTGTCTGGGAGATAATGGGGAGCCATGGGAGGTTTTAGAGCAGGAGAGCGGTTCACTAGAGTTGTAATTTCGGGTGATCAGTTTGGCTACCATGTGGAGGATGGACTCGAAGGAGCAGGCCCTGGAGGTGAGGAGTCTGGTGGGAAGGCTGTCAACATCTAGGTGAGCAGAGGGGATGCTCTAGCTCAGGGGTGGGGGCTTGAGAAAGGGGCGTGCTCTATAAGCATCAACGGTTCATTCATTCATGTAATTAATACTTCTTGAGTACCTGGGATAGGTCCTGGGAATTTAGTGATGAACAGAAGCTGTTCTTCTAGTGGGGCAAACATGTTATTCATTTGTCCGCCATCTGTCAGGTAGTGATCTGTGCAATGGGAAAGCATGAGGCAGGGTGAGTGCACTTGGGAGCAGTGGCCGGGGGTGAGGGCTGCTACTTTATACGGGTTGTCAAGGAAGGCTCCGATGACAGGGTGACAGTGATCAGAGACCCAAAGGTCAGGAAGAATCTGAGATAATCATGGATATCTGAGAAAAGAGAATTCCAGGCAGAGGGAACGGCAAGCGCAAAGGCCCTGAGGTAGGAACATGCTTAGAATGTTCAAGGAACCACAAGCGTGGATGGAGTAGCGTGAGCTAGGGCAAGAATAGAAGGAAGCAATGTTGGAGATGCACAAGGACAAAGGATGACGGGGAAGAGGGTGGTGTCGTTGACACAAAGCAACATCCAGCTACGGGGTGCAGGCTTTAGGGCAACAGGCACGCTAGGCTTTGGACCCACTGGTTTGAAGTATCCAAGGGTCATCTGGGTGCCGATGGCCAACTGGCAGCAGGTGACAGGGACCTTCAGCTTGGCAGGGATACCAGGGCGAGGACCCAGATGTACATCCCAAGGGCTCCGTGCAGCGGGGAGGAGGAAGCTCAGCTGGGGAAGAACCGCAGCCTGTCTGGGCTGTGGGTAGGGAGGAGGGAGAGAGGGCTGAGGAGTGGCAGGGAGAGCTGACCCAGAGGGCAGGGGAGCATTGCGAGGAAGAGGAGAGCAGGCGCAGCACCCCGAGGCCCTGTCAGCCCTGGATAGGAAGCAGCGGCTGCGAGTGCCTCTCCCAGACGCCGCTGGGGGCCTACTGGGCAGCTGGCAGCACTGGACACCCTGCACCAGGACCAGAGCCCTGGGCAGGCGACGGAATATTCATGACACACATTAACACAGAAAAAAGTCTAGAGTCCTTTCAAGGGTTTACCGTCATGTGTGTCAAATGTCTGGAATTAACTATTTCAGAGCAAAGGTTCTCAAACTTCACCACGTATCAGAAACCCCTGGAAGGCTTGTTAAATTGCATTGCTGGGCCCCACCTCCAGGGGTTCTGATTCAGTAAGTCTTAGGGGGAGTGGAATTTGCTTTTCTAGAACTTGCCAGGTGGTGCCGGTGCTGCCGGTCTGGGAACCACACTCCACAGGCCCAGGGGTGTCCATTCCCAGTGTCTTAAGCAGGAGACGCCAGGCAGAAACAGAACTCCCTGCACCGTGTAGCTGTCGCCGCGTATGGGGCCCTGGGGAGCCCAGAGACCGCTGGGCTGGAGATGGGGCGGGAGGACGGGGAGGGCTGTCTTCGAGGGGATCTGCTCATCCCCTCTTCGTGTAACCCGCCGGGCCCCTCCCCGCCCCCTGTGCCTTCCTCTGCCGTCTCCTACTGCTCTGTCTCCCTTTCCTCCTCTTCCCCCATTTCCTCGTCCTGATCTCTGGATTGCTCACCCCTCCTTTCTTCCCCCCTCAGTCCCTGCCTCCCCGCCCCTCCCTCCGGCCTCCCCACCCCCCTTTACTCCCTCACCCAAGTCTGATAGAGGTGGGGTTCGGGAGTGGCCAAAGCAAGGGGAGGCTGCCCTGTCCCCGTCCCCTCCCAGATTCTGTATGAAGCCACCAGTGCCATTAGTCTCACCAGCCTGCCTTGTCCCTGCCTACCTGCTGCAGTGGGCTGGAGGCTCAGGGCTGGGGCTGGGGCTGGGGTGGGGGGCGGGGGGAGTTCCTGCACAAAGAAGGGGACAAGGGGAGCAAGAGGGAGGGGCCCCAGGCCCAGAGACAATGCAGCAAGGGAGTCCCAGCAGAGTGGGAGAGTCGGGGAGTTAAGAGAAGGGTTGGCACCTGCGGAAAATACCAGAGCCTCTGTCTGCTAAGGCCTGGGCTGTCCTCGTTGGAAACAGAAGCTTCTCTTGGGGAAAAAGAAGCAGTTTAAGCATCACTCTCATCGCCCCCGGCAACGGAGGGACAGACGTGGTGGCTTGACTCCCAGAGTCACAAGGAGTCCTAGACAGCCTTCCCGTCTCTTTGAAGGGTCCTTTGGGGTTCTTTTGCAACAACTTAACTTTGGGCTGTGTGGCCAGATGCCGAAAGGGCTGCAGGATCACGTGTCCTGTGGATGGACCCCGCCAGGCTGGGAAGCGAATCACCCGCAACTGCTGAGTGTAGATCCTGCCAGCACCCCTCACCGCCACCTCCCAGAGGCCTGGCATCAAGCAGGGCGTGGGCACCCATCGGCCCCTGGGGTGGACAAGGGTTGGGATGGACCTGCCTGGCACAAGCGATACCCATTTCTCTCCAGAGACTTCTCTATGACACAGAGTCTTCTACTTCTGGAGACCCAGGCAGAGGGGATAGTTCCTCGGCCTGAAGATAGGGCCGCCATTGCCACAGTCTTCAGCAGGCCCTGGTCCGCAGGCAGAGGTGGGTTGGTAGGGGCGGGGGGGGGGGGACAGGGTAGCCAGGGTGGCCGGAGGAGGCCCAGGAGGCACAGAGGGACCATGCAGGCCCATGGGTGGGCCTGGCCTTCAGGGCTGCTCCCCCAGCTGTGGCATCTCCTCTGGGCTGGGAGGAGTCTCAGAAATTATTTGCGCCAACCCCCTTATTTTACAGATGAGGGAACTGCGGCCCAGAGATAGAAAGAGACTAGACCAAGGTCACACAGCAATTCAGTGGGCAAGACTGAAACCTAGGTCTCCCATCACCCCCAGCCCAGCCTTGCTTCTACCAGCTTAGCAGACACTTAGGTGAAAACTGCCAGAGGGCTAGTCCACCCACCATCCTGGACCCCACATCTCAAGATTTACTAGATGTCCACCTAAACTAAATCCTCACTTGGGTGAGGCATTCTTTCTTTTATAATGGCCTTATGTAGTGAGCTTCCTAGATCATGAGTTTGCATTTTCACTAGCGTCTTCCATATCTAAAACCAGGGGCCCACTAATGGTGGAATTTGGCAAATTAATCCATGAGGAATAAATCCACAAAATCCAGCTATCTCCACTCCCACTGCTTCACTTGACCATGAAAAAATGTATTTTTAATTTTTAAAAATTTTGAAAAAATAAAACAATTAAAAAACCAGCTATCTCCCGCCCTGCCATTTTCTCCTCTCCCAACCCCGAGGTTCCCCAGCTCGCACGTGTGGCCCTTTTCCATAGGCACAGAGTGGTCTCAGGGTGCCACAGGTCTCCCGCCTCCTCCCTACAGGGAACATTCAGGCTTCCAACTCACACAGCTGGGTTCCCTTCGCAGCCTGGCACTGTCTACGCCATGGGAACCTGAGCACCTCACGTCTACTTTCTGGACCACAGTTTCTCCATCTGTAAAATGGGCGTGGTGACGTGAGTCCCAAAGGGCTCTTGTGAGGGAGAAACAGCAGATGGTGTGTAAAGTGTCTACCGTGGGGCTGGTGCGTTAGCTCCCTATGCTGGCCTACCCCCCCCACCCCAACAGGGGATACGGTGTCCCGGCAGAGGAAAGGGCTCCTGGGACCTGTTGTTTGGGCAGAAAGACACGTCTTATCCAAGCCTGACCCTCATCAGGGACAGTGCTGGTGGTCAGGCCTGCGGCAGCCTCGGCCCTCCTTGCTGTGCAAGTCTTGCTGAAGAACGTCCTAAGCTCTGTTCCTGGCCTGCACCCCTAGAGCAGGCTCCCAACACCACAGAGCATAAATGCCCTCTGCTATTTTCTCCTGGAACAAATAAAATCCGGCACCATGACTCATTCTGGTTAAGGATAAATCATTACAGAAGCAAAGCCCAGGATAAGATGAAACCACCCAATGCACGAGAGAGAGAGAGAGAGAGAGAGAGAGGAGGAGGAGGAGGAAAAACTGTACTTGTGAGGAAATGTCGGCCCAGGGCCCCGGGCCAAGCCACCGCTGACCCGGGCCAGCACACACGAACAAGAACAGCCTGGGCTGCGGAGGGCTGCAGAGTGGCAGTGCAGACATTTGTCCTTGCTGGCGGGAGCTGGGGGCACCTTCAGGCCCTGCAGAGCACAAAGCAGCATTGAGACAAGCAGGGAGATCCCGTCAGCCCAGCCCCAGGCGAGATTCCGGGGCAGTGTGTGTATTTAGGGTGCAGCCTGAAACAGCTCCCAGGGCCCCTGCATCTCTCAGGTGATTTTTTTTCTCTTCTCTCCTCTTCTCTCTGTCTCTTCCTCTCTCCTTTTTTTTTTTTTTCTTAAATGCTAAGCAACACAGAAAAGTCCCAGACATTGAAGAACATGTCGACGAGGGCCCAGGTAACTTCAGACACACACACACAAGTGGTCAGCCAGAGAGGGAGCCGAGGCCAGTCCTCAGGACACCGAGCATCCTTAGTGTGAACTCAGAAAGGCAGGGGCCAACCACCGCATGCTTTAGCAGGAAGACGCGCAGTCTCTGTAGTGGAAACATTGAAAAGAAATTCTCCTGGTTACTAACCTCCAAGAAAGAAAATAAATTTAATTTGGGCAGTTCGGGGAAGCCAGAGGGACTTGCCAACTCAGAGTCTTCTCCACCGCCTCCTCCCGCCCTCCGTCCCCCCAACCCCAGCAGCCTGTGGGCTCCCCGCCTCCCTTCCTGCTCTGAAGCCAGCGCCGTTCACTCTGTGACCCCAATATCCTTCCTGAGGCCAGCGCGGGAAAGCAAAGGGGAGCTCCTCGCACGAGGCAGAGAATAAACGCCTGCTGCAGTCCCCCGTCGTGCGTGGCTTCCGGTATGTCCACAGGTTTGAACGTCCAAGGCTGGTCCTCTGTCTCGATCTGCAATTATCATAACTGACGCCAGAGGGAGCCAGGTGGCCCGCTAATGGTCCCCCCCACCGACCCCCGGCCCCCGCCAATCAAGGTGGCTTTCCATGGTGTTGCTAACTCAGGGCAGCCTGTGCTTCCATTCAGTTAGGCTGTAAAATGAGAAAAACAGCACTTCTTATTGAAAACCGGAGTGCAGTGGGCATTATTTCAGGTTATATACAATTAGAAAAACAAATCCATGTGAGATTTCTCACTGAACTGTGATCAATCACTCCTTAACCTCGCTCCTGTCTTCCCCAGGCTTGGACGGAACACCTTCTTCTAACTTGCCCTGACTCTTTCATGCGGAATCAGGGCTCCTTGGGATTTCACAGCTTTCCAAATACTTTTCTTCTCTTTCGGTGCCTGCCTGTCCACACGGCTGCAGCACCCAGACACGCGGCCAAGGGCGGAGGCTCGTCCTTGACCTGAGGCCGTGGTGACGAGATTTCATCTCGCTGAATTCCTAAATCCTCGCCGCTTTCCCTCTCGACTCTTTTCTTCCTGGTGTGGCTGCGATGAGTCACCCTGAGCCAGGGATGCAGAGAAATATGGAAAGAGAGTTGTAGAAAAAGCCAGTTAAGAGAAATGGAAAATGAAATGGGAACAGGAAAGAGAAAAGAAGACGAGATGGAAAAGGAAGAGCTAACAAGAGAGTAACAAGGGGAGGGAAACCATGAGCCTCCCAAGCGTAGGGCCTGCCTTTCATTCATCTTCGCATCTTTGGTGTATGGCACAGGCCCGCAGAAGGAGAAGCAGCAAGAGAAGGAGAGAATATTCTAGACATTCTGGGTGTGACCCAAGCTAAATCTCAGGAAAGCCTGAAGCTGGGCGTCCTTGTTATAAAGGGCCTGGGGACTGCGGCCCCTGCACGGGAGAGGCTGAGATGTCCTGCCCTTCCTTCTCCTTGCAAAGCTCGGAAGGGCCCAGCTGGAGCAATGCTAGGTGGTGGGGCAGGGGGGAGGTGGCCACTGGCCCGGCCCAACCCCTGGGTGGCTCGCTCTGTGACAGCAGGTCGCTCCTCTCCCCACTGTCTCCTCTGCCACCTCGCAACTGCTGAGCCAATGACGCGTAACCCAGGAGGAGGATGTTTCCAAAAGCGTAGGGACAGACTTCACCCTCCGATGGTCCAAGTTAGCCTTTCTGCTTCTTTATGGCTCCTCAAAGTAAGAATAATTCTGTCAGAATAGCCATTAGTCGCGATTCAGAGAGAGGGGAGGAAAATAACCCTGAGCTTTGAAGCAGACAGAAAGTTTTCGGAGGAGTCTGCGTAACCCGTGATCCCCCGACGCAGCACAAGGCCGGCGTCTGCGCACTGGGCTCTCCCGTGCCCCGGGTACCCCCCAGAGCGGGTGCGGGGCCTGCCTAGGAGAGTGAGGCCAAACAGCCGCCCCCTCGCCAGCTGGGGGACTTAGCTTCTCCGTGTTGCAGTGTCCTTGGCTTCAAACCGGGAATGCTGTCTCTCTGCCTCCGGGTTATCGTGAAGATTAAGTTAACGCCAGGGGAAGCCCCGAGCACCAGGCCTGGTACATAATAACCTCCGCAAACATTCACTGTGCGTCAGTTTATTTGCTTATTCGTATAAAGTGCTGTGAAAGTAGGTGATTGCACGTCCCAGCATTTGTTAACTATTCCTTAGCTGGGCATCCCGCGCCCTGTCCCCAGGTGAACTGTTTCCTGTTGTTGTTTCAAAGCCTTGTGATTACCTGGTAATATTAATATAATCCATGGGCTCCCAAAGCTGGCCACAGAATAGAATCACCCGGGAAAGTTAAAAAAGGATACAGATTTCTGAGTCAAGTCCAGGAATTGCCAAGACAGACTCTCTAGAGGTGGTGCCTGGGAATCTCTATTTTTACCTCCAGGTGAGTCTAATGTCCAGCTAGGGGCTGGAATCACTGACTTAATCCTTTTTAAGAGGCCTGTGAGTTCTCACGGATTCTTGGGTTAACCCCTTTCCCAGACTTACGTTGCGAGTGACCCTCAATGCCTGGATCCAAAGGGGTGACCAGTGGCGGGAATTTAGGGACCCCCAGAAAGCAGGTGGGGGCAACCTGACCAGGGGACAATGTGATGCTTGTCAACCCATGCAGACATCTGACCATCTGTGCTCAGGGCCACTTTCAGGAGAGCTCTCCGGATGAGTGAGGAGATATCGGAGGGGTTCGGAAGCCAGGGCGGCATGGCTGGGCAGGAAGAACAGGGGTGAATGGCACGAGCCTGGGTTGAGGATGATTCTACCACAAGCTCCGTGAAGGGAAGGACTTGTCTGTCCCTCTCGGTTCATCCTGACCCAGGCTCCACTGGGGAGGGCACCTTAGAAATTACACACATCAGCACTGGCACTACGTGGGACTCTCCCAGCCCTCTGCACCTGAGCGACACCCACCCATCGTGCAAGCCTCCGTCCGGGCGTTGCCTTCTCCGGGAAGGCTTCCCAGATGGCTGAGCAAGGGCCCTTCCTCTGCGCCCCACCACGCCTGGGCACTGCTCTCTGCACTGAAGTCACCAGGTGCGGGTCTCCCGGCCCCGACCAGACAAAGGGTGAGGCCTGGGCTTCATTCGTCTTCATGTTCACAGAGCCCAGCACCCCGTGAGTTCTCCTTAACCGTTTCCTTGAACCGAACCTGTCCAAGTCCTTCACTTTACAGATGAGGAACTGAGGCCCGGCGAGGTTAGGTGACTCACTTAGCCCCAGTGGGGTAGAGCTAAGATCTACATCTCAGTGGGCTCATGAACGAAAAAGCACATCTGTCCTTTCACCTCTGGGGCTTCTCCTTTTCCTACATCACCCAAGTCCACGTGGCTGGTGGACAAGGTCGGGATCATGAGTGCCCCAGGTGTGCCTCAGCCTCTACCCAGCCGTGTGATTTGGGGTCAATCCTGGCATTCTCTGGGCCTTGCTTTCTCCCCCGTCGAATGGGCGTAGCTGTCTTCGGCGGGCCACCTCCCTGCTCATGGTACAATGGGCACAGTTGCTGGGTGTGTGTGCCGGGCACACTTAGAGTGTCGCCGTCCTAATTAAGGACCAAAGGAAGCATCCCAGCCCGAAATGGAGAGCAGGGAATGCTGAGCCCTTTTCCTTGCTCCCGAGCGATAGCTGAGGAGCTGTGAGACTTACACATACCCAGAAATGAAAGCTATACGTTCCACTGAGAAACTTCTGTCCAAACTAGGGCTGTGTTTACGTTTCATTTTTGGAGGAGAGAGCTGTTATAAAACTGCAGGAAAAAAACACCCTGAACATGACTTGGAAAAACAAGCCAGGGTTTATCAGGCATTTTGAAAAGACAAGGGGGAATTTTTACACTGTACACTCAGCTCTCTGGGGGGAGAACAGACCACAGCCACCTTCCTGAGACTCATTCTTGCAAAATGAGCAGCCTTCTCCAGCACATGTGTGCATTCATCCCACAAACAACTATTAAGCCTTGACTGTGTGCAAGATACTTCGAACAGCACTGGGGAGAGATTTAAAGATGCATCCGGGCTGGGCACGGTGGCTCACGCCTGTAATCCTAGCACTCTGGGAGGCCGACACGCCTGTAATCCTAGCACTCTGGGAGGCCGAGGCGGGTGGATCACTCAAGGTCAAGAGTTTGAGACCAGCTGAGCAAGAGCGAGACCCCATCTCTACTAAAAATAGAAAGAGATTATTTGGACAATTAAAAATCTATATAGAAAAAAAAATTAGCCAGGCATGGCGGTGCACGTCTGTAGCCCCAGCTACTCGGGAGGCTGAGGCAGAAGGATCGCTTGAGCCCAGGAGTTTGAGGTTGCTGTGAGTTAGGCTGATGCCACGGCACTCTACTCTGGGCAACCGCGTGAGACTCTGCCAAAAAAAAAAAAAAAAAAAAAAAAAAAATTCTTGGCCAGGCACAGTGGCATGCGCCTATAATCCTAGCACTCTGGGAGGCCACTGTGAGAGGATTGCTTGAGATCAAGAATTCAAGACCAGCCTGAGCAAGAGCAAGACCTTGTGTCTATCAAAAAAAAAAAAAAAGAAAAGAAAAGAAAGAAAAATCAGCTGGACATGGTGGTGCACGCTTGTAGTTCTAGCTGCTCAGGAGGCTGAGGCAGGAGGATCACTTAAGCCCAGGAGTTTGAGGTTACTGTGAGCTATGATGACACCAGTGCACTCTAGCCTAGGAGACAGACAGAGCAAGACCCTGTCTCACACACACACAAAAAAAAAAACTGTTAACTTTCTTTGTAAGATGAAAACTTCAAATTTGTTATCCCTATTGCCAAATCAAGGTAACAATGCTCAATTTTCTTCCCCTACTCAGCTCAATTAACCTCCTCCACTAGAACATGCCTGGGTGCATGATGACCTCTTCTGATGAAGATAGGAGGAGAGCACCTTCTCTAGGGCTGCCCAGTCATCCTTTCTTAGTTCAAATGCCCCTTGCGCTGCAAAGTCTTTCCAGATTTCGCTTACCTCCCAATTCAGACAAGTTTTGATTCTCTGCTAAACTCTCATAGTGTCCTGGACTTTGTGTAGCACTTACCACAATTTTAACCAAATAATTAATGACAAATACACTGCTTGATTCCTCTTGATTTCCATGATTTTGGAAGTGCCATAAAACCAGAGGTTCTTTTTGCCATGTTGTGTTCATATCCCTAGCACCCTGCAGCCGTCTGGTGCTAACAAATACACAGTGAATGATAAAATTGATGAATTAATGAAGCTGGTCTTTTGGGAACTGCAGAAAATAACAGAACAATTTGGAGGCCCACTTAGGAAAAATCATTAGCTTCAACAGATTAGTGCAAAAAAATTAACACAAATATTAAGCACGTACATAAATCTAGACAGTGTGCTATATATTCTATGTACATTATACCATTTAATCCTCACAGTAACTCTGAAAGGTAAATATTTTTATCCCTCTTTCACACATGGGGAAACTGAGGCATGGACTGGTAAACATGTCCAGTATCACACAGAGAGAAGGTTTGAAACGATGTTTTTCTGCTCCCAAAATTAAGCTCTACTTTTTAATTTTTATATTTTTATTATTGTATTTTGTACTTCTCTACCTGTGTTCATTACTTTCAGTAAAAATCATTTAACAGAACTAAATATAATTTAATGCTTATGACTTAATTTGTGATAATGTAAATAAATTCAGTCATTTAAAAAAAGGAGTAAAAGGGGAACACTGAGTATTTGATACTCACTGTGTACACTTTTGCTTTATAAATTAAGAGATATTGGAACTGTGTTCATATAACAGTACCATGAGCCCAAATCTCTGAGTTTAAAATTCGTTTAAACACAAGGAAAAGAAAGTTGATATAAGAAACTATATCAAATCCTAAAATGATTTATTGTGAAAAAACTTATTAATATCCTTAATGTTAATATAATTAACATCCTAAATATTTAAAAAAAACTTATAGCACTCTGGAACGCCAATGCGGGTGGATTGTTTGAGCTGAGGAGTTCGAGACCAGCCTGAGCAAGAACGAGACCCTGTCTCTACTAAAAATAGAAATTATCTGGACAACTAAAAATATATATTAAAAAAAAAAATTAGTCAGGTATGGTGGCGCTGCCTATAGTTCCAGCTACTCGGGAGGCTAAGGCAGTAGGATCACTTGAGCCCAGGAGTTAGAGGTTGCTGTGAGCTAGGCTGACACGACGGCACTCACTCTAGCCAGGGCAACAGAGTGAGACTCTGTCTCAAAAAACAAAAAAAAAAAAACTTATCAGAGCCCTTAACAGCTTAACTGTCATAAAGAATGCAAAATATCTTCACTATGTCACTTTCTCTTTAAACCATTACAAAAAGAGTATATTTTATCTTTTTAAATATGCTATTACCACATATAATACTGTGCCTTAGCTCTTAAAGGATGAAATGTGAAAATTCTTATAAAATCAACTATTACAGGTTTTTTTTTTTTTTGAAAGTCTAAATTGCAAGCAGAGGTGCATGCTATTTTAACGAGCTTTACCATTGTATTTTTATCTCATGGATGTTTTAGAGAAAAAGGATCCTCCCCCCTCTATCCCATTTATAAATGAAATAGACCTGTAGAAGTTATATGATTAATTTGATACAGCTGGGAAGTGACGCTATCATGCCTAAGTCAGAAATGAGGACTCTCAATTGCAAGACTGAGAAATTCCTCGATAGAAAGCAGCATGCAATACGAACCTGCCATGTCACTTGGACCAAGTCACTTCAACTCTTGATAATTTTTTTTTTTTTTTTTAAGAAAACTAAAGCATGGAAGAGTGCGCCTCGTAAGATCCCTTCTATGCCTTTTTTATTCCACGTGCACGTACGGAGCAATTTTCAACGGCACTTAAATTTATCTTGCAACGGTAACTTCAAAAACTGCTTTCATGTTCAGTTGTTTCTTCTAGGTCCATAAAGCACGTTCACGCAGTTATACGATCATTTATTTATCAAGCATTAAACTCTGTCCCATAAATATGTTCTGGTGCAGATTTAAACAAAAGAAAGAAGAATAGGTTTACACTCTTGACTGCTAGAAATGAACTTTAAATATATGTCTTTACACTTGGAAGAAGTCACAAAGATGCCGTTCAAATAAAATAGAACTGTTAGTCCCCGAGACCAAAGAATGAACTAATGAAATCTAATTCAGTAGGTACTGGAATTACTGGGAAGATGATAAAAATCTGCATCATCCACCTGCTGTTTCCCTCATTGGTTTTACTTAAGCACTACCAAACATCTCACATTTTGCATCTAACTCTTATTCTTGTGGATAGATCTCTAACTGACCTTATACCTAGCAAAACTTGTGTTCATGTTTACTCATTATAAGCCACAACGTTCTGTTTAATGACTTTACCGACCTGTTTCATTTTATAGACAAACTTCACTTACTTTAAATGGGTTTACTGACAATTTACTCCTACTTTTCATACATAAATTTTAGAAAAATAATCCTCGTCACCAATTTTCTTGTTCCACGAGAGGTTTGGTAAAATAGAGTTTTGTTAAGTTGATGCTTTAGATGAACTGAAGACAGTAGAGGTCCGTTCAGAGCAGAACAAGAAACAAAGAAAGTTTATACGGACATGAATTAGATGGTGGACTTAATTCTTCATGAATCAGAGTCATTGTATGGTTTTGTCTTAATACTGTGTTAAATCCAAAGACATAAGGCAAAGCCATATGTAAATATTAATAGCCAGTAAATTTCCTTTTATTATTATTGACTATTTTACTGACCTCAGCTTTTATATATTGGTGTATATATAACTGAGAGTAATACTAAAGAATTACCAAAAAGTTAGTACAAGTTATTAACTTTACTAACTACATATAACCAAGAGTTAGTAACTACAAGCTATATGCAACTGAGAGAGTTTGCATTTCTTAAGAATGATTTTCCAAGAAGTTTGGAAGACCAATTAGAGGGCAAAGATGCATCTGGATCACTGTAACCAAGTAGAAAAAGTCAAACAGCAATCATTTACTGTTTGACCTAGTAATTGTACTTCAATGAATCTGTGCTATAGAAATAGAGAATGGGCCAAGCTTTCAGCACTTACGTATTCCTGTGACATCATTTATCCTAGCAAAAAATTACAACTCATATAAATAAGTGAATGTTTAAATAAATCATAGTGTATTGACACCATGAAATATTTTACAATATTAAAATGATGCATTCAAAAAATTAATGGATTAGGAAATTGGAGAGAATTATACAAACTATATACAGTTTAATCTCAATTCCATTAGAACACAGTACACATATGGATAACATGGAAAAAGTATGACATAATCTCTGAACATTGAGGTATACCACTATATTATGATATATTGAGTGATTTCTGTTAATTTTATGTCTCTATATCTCAAAGGTGTTCAACGTGAGCACGTACTATAATCGGAAAAAGATTTAAATACGATCTTCAGAATGTACAATTAGCTATGTTGGGAAGAATGAATGGGAATCAAAATTCAGCCATTACTAGCACCTAAGTACAATCAAAAAAGCATACATAAACGACATGCATTTAGACAGTAGCAAACATTCATTTCTAAATAACATCTACCGAGCTAAGAGAGAATAGCAGAAAAGGAATTAACACAGCATGATTACTAAAACCAAGCATATGGACAAGCACTGTCCTCTGACACTGATACTGTGAGTCCCTCATACAGATTGTTCATTCATTTGTAATGAAGTAGGTTAATTTCTCACTTATAAACCTAATGCTTTCTTTCACAACCCATTACATTTTTTGTTTTTGTTGTTATATCCTCACCATCCCTTAAATTCAAGAAAACACACATACACCCCATTGCTATCTCACTATTATCTATTATTCAAGAAAGGTCTCATTGAATACACGTCTGCTCAGAGGCTCTAAGCAAATTTCATTTCTGAACGCTACTGGCTGCAGCCCAGCGGGCTATTTCACCAAGATAAGATCACACATTTAATCAAATGCACCAGAAAAAGAAATACTTGCAAAGTTTGCTTAATAACGTCAAATCATAAAAATACAACGTTGACAGCATACTAATTTTTAGTGCTCTTTCTTCTTTAAGGATTTGTAACAATAAGGAAGGTCACTGTGCGTGGAATTTCTTCTAAGATTTCTACTAACCTTTAAAAATCTCCTAAATTATTTTCATCTGTTACTCCTTATATTGACCTGATACTTGAAAATGAAAACTGAACATAACTCTTTTGCATAAATAAATTTAGGAGAATCTTAAAGTTATACAAATAATAGCTTTGAAGCACAACTTTTCCTCAGCTAGTCAAGTGTTAGCATTAAATAGTAACCGGACTTTGGTTTTTGTAATAATGGATCTGTATTAGACGGCTGTCATTTGAATAACATTATTATTGGATACAATGAAGGATATTTTCATGGGATTCTTTAAGCAACTATAAAGTTACCCATGCTCAATTATTTGAAATATCCTGGTTGAGGCAGTTTTGAACACTCTGCCTCTAAACAGGTTTACTTGAATAACATACTCCCATCAGAAGCATGACAAAATAAGTACACTAGCGAGTGCAAAATAGTTGTATGTCTCAAACAGATGGATGCATATCTATAAAGCCATTTTTTTCTGTTTTTACTTCTATTTGCATTTGTTTTATGCTGTATTTATTTTCACAAAGTCTTTGTTTCTTCTGAGACTTTTTCTTTGTACTCTCCACTATTGGTTTAGGAACAATTTGTTCCTTTTCAATAAGGACCATCTTAATGTGGTCAGTGAAGCTCAAACATGAGTTAATTCAACCATGAGCACTATCAGATGGTACACTTGGAGATTTTGTTCACCTGGATATATTGAATGCGTAGATAATCTGCATTAAAACTGTAAGATCAGCATTGTTCTCTGCATTTTTAATCATGTACAAGAAAAATCCAGCACTCTTAGTACCACCAAACCTGTGTCCAGCTCCCGTTTGGCACCATACAATGGCAACTCCACCACTGTAGAATGGAATGGTACATGCAGGGTCTGTAAAGGGACATCTTTCAGATATTTGGTGGCTTTTCACACATACAGAACCTTGATGACCTGGGTGCCCTTGACATGAACATGAAGATTTGAACCCCTTGATTTGCATGATTTTATTGGGTTTTCTTGGTCAAGTAGGTAGAGAACCATTTTCCACAATCACTTTGGCCACTTACGGGAAGAGAGTAAACCCATTTTTAATGGATTTTGCTTTCCAATTCCTCCTAATGCCTGATTTATCTCAGTTAATAAAGGATCACTACAGTGAACATTAGATATTATCAGGACCTCTTTCTTTTTCTGTGAACAGTATCTCTCCCTTGAGCCTTTTTTTCTTCAAGCTAACTATCTGTCCAGAGAGGAACTGCAATTATCCTTACTGACTCCAATAAGCTGGTGATAGTAGTTTGGTGTAAAGCTGAGTACCTAATTTGGAATGTGGCAAAAGGGAAAGAATCCAATAGTCAGAGATGGAAAAGTGGTAGGTTGGTAGGTGTAAGCAACTGAGGCAAAAGCTTAGTGGTATTCAAGGTAATAATTTTTTTTCTGATACCTAGGAAAAGCTCCATCCTTCCCCAGAAATCTTTAAGTGAGAAACACAGTAACTTCCCAGTAAGTTAACCATGTCAGCTGAAAGCTAGCTGGAGGAATCTTGGGAATTAAAAGAAATAATGAATACACACATCCATTCTACTAAATCTTTTAAGTTGAATTTAAGTACATATAACAATTGAGATACTATCATAAAATATGTACCATTTTGGAATGATTATAATATTTAACTGTCATGCATAAAAAATATTGAAAATGAAAGTGAAGTTTAATTGAAATTGCCTAAAACTCAAAAGATGATTGTGTATTATTTTAAAAGAAAATAGCTACCTAAGCTCTTCTTCCAAATTCAACTACAGTTAATATGATTATAACTCACTGGACAGCCTCAACTGAACATTTAAAGTCAATATAAAGGAGAAAGTCTATAGATATAAATGCCTTGTATTAACACAAAACTTTCTCAATAGGTTCTTTGTCCATTCCTTGAAGTCATGATCAGTATTCTGAATCAAGGTTCAAACACCAACCATCGGCCCTTGACAAATCAAGAACACTGAAAATTGGAAAAAACAAAAGGTGCTAATGAAAACCAGCTGAACCCTTCTACTCTCGCCAGAAATAAAATCTCATACAAAAAGATGACCATAAGTCAAGACCATCTCCTCTTATCCAAAAGTCTTTGGAAGAGCTCTGAGAAAAGTAAAAAGGGGGAGGGGGAACCCAAAACAAAACAGGAGACTGTTGAAAAACCTCTTACAGGGTCAGCATCAATGGAATGCATTTTGGTATTCAGGTTACCCGCCCAAGCAGAACATCAAAAACTGGGCTTGAGTCTCTCCCCTATTCTCACAGGCTCAGGCTACTGTGGAGCCACTGGGGCTGTCCTGAATAGTAAGGCACTCTGTCTCTGCGGGATGCGTAAACATCAACACAAGCTCATCAAGGCGGGGGTGGTCATTTAGACGTGGCTTTCATTGTCTTGAGTCATACTTTAAAACACTTAAGTCTGGTACAATTTAGCAAGTCAGTTTTCAACGTGCAGTTTATTTTTTTCATTCATTTTTACCACCTACTATGTTGTACCCTACCCTTTCTAAAACACATGTTGGATAATTACAGGTAAAGTCACACATCTTAATAACTTCTCTCATTGGCAACTGCCACTGAAATACAGATGTTACTTCTAACATTTGGACTTATTTATGAGACTTTCAATACTTCTAATATTTAAGGCAATTTGGGGAATCTGAATTTTATGTGTTTATCTGCATTTATAGCAATTCTATGAGGACTTGAAATTTGAGACTAAATTTTTTAAAAATATGAGCATCCTTAAATCTTACGGTGATGACTTGATTTGGTTACTACGTTACAGAAAATTCTCATGTAGTTAATAGCTTCTTAAGCTTTGACACCATGTGAAAAGATCATCGTGTGTTTAATTTAAAATGTCTTAAGTGAAATTGTTACTTTCATTTTATACCTGATTTAAAGCCAATCTTTAGACACAGTCGTTGGAGATTGTCAAAAATATTTGTCAGGATTATGATTTTTGGTTGGGAATTAGTGGCAGAGCCTAACATTTATTTAGGATTAAGAGGAACTGCTCAAAAATAGGTACTTAAAAAGTTAAAAAAGACAGAGAAAGAACACAGGAGAGACAAGACAAAATCTTTCTCAACCATCTAAGAAACTTATTGATATTCACAACTCATCAAAAACTCACTTAAGAAAATGATACTTGATTTAGCTAACTGTTCTTCATAATATCACACAAGGACATTTCTAATAATACTATGACTAATAACAGGTACCGTGTATTAAATGCTCACACTACCAGGTACTTTTATGGTTAGTTACTTCCTGTTCTTCACCCCAAACAGGCAATGTGGATTTTATTTACAGATAGAGATGACAGACCGAGAAGCTTGCACGTTTGAGGTTGCACGCAAGTGACTCAGTTCAAAGGCCATGTCTGAGAAGTTCACAGTGAAGACCAGTGCCCAGCTATGCCCATCTATGGAGCACAATTTAGTTTCCACGACACTGAGTCAGGCTTAACCAAAGTGCTGGAGGAGATTAAGCACCATAGTACTAGTTTCATAGTGACAGGCCTGCATCAGAAATTACAAATAGACATAGACTATGCCCCCCAAATGTTTGCAATTTGTAAATATATCTAGAATTTAAAGTTTTCAAATAGTCATCAAAGCACCATTCAGAACTATTACAGTTCTCCAGTTAAACTTCAGCCATCTAGTCAAGCTAATCTGTATGTGGAGCTTCTTTTACTAGTTGGGCATATCACCACGCACAAACAGAGCGAACTACAGTATATAATTACCCCAAGGATCCTTTTCACTGAAAATGGCCTGTTGTGGTGCTTGGATAGTGATTAACAGATTAAGAGTGTAGTGAGTTGTCTTGATATCACTTCAGAAAAGTGATCTCCTCCCTAATAATTCCCAAGATACATAAATATTCAATTAGGGTCTTTGAAATCTAGTTTTAATTGGGCATTCATACTCGCTACCCAACTTCAAACTTAGCTCAAGCTAACAAAAGTGTTTTATTAATTCTTCCTGTATAAAAATGCCAATAACCCTTCATGAGTTTCAAAGTGCATGTGTAAAATAAAACCCAGATTATCTTTTATATGAAACTTTTAAATTTACTAACGTTTTAAGACATTCTATAAAGTAATGGTATGAAACATAATGGCATATCTGAATCACATGGGGAATTGTTGAAAGTTTCCTAGGACCCCCATGAGACCTAATAATAGTGATGATAATAATGATAGCAGCAATAATTACATTCTTATGTACCAGGAACTGTTTTAAGCACTTTGCATATATTTACCCATTAAATCTTTACAACAATCTGTGAATTAGGTAAAATTGTTAAACCTATTACAATAGATCAGGAAATCGAGGTTTAGAGAGATCAAGAATCTTGTCCAAAATCAAATGGCTTATTAAACCTAGGCAAACACACTCCAGAGTCCCTTTCTCTTCACCTCTACACCATTCTGCTTTTCTAGATATCAGAGTATCTAGACCTGGGGCCTAATTTTTAAATTTTCTCCTTGTCTCCTCTGTAGCCACCCCAGAACCTTCCGCAGATCAGGCTAAAGATCTGCAGTTTTAAAGTTTCCATTTCACTAAATGGGGACCAAAAACTAAAAACAAACTTTCCACGATGGATTTTTAGGAAACAAAATGATGAACATGCCAAATAACTAATAAATCAAAGATCAAAAAATATCCAACCTGCCTATGTCTTTTTACAGCTTGAACATCTCATTTTCTCATCATAGATGGCTCCTTGTGTGGTCAGATGGATGACATGTCTGAGTACAAGGAGGCAGATCTTGAAAAGGTCCCAGGACTCCTTTATACTCTTAAAAATTAATGACCTAAAGTGATTTTTGATTATGTTGCCTATAACTATCAACATGTATTAATAAACTGGGAAAGTTCTAGAACACAAGAATACACAAGTACACATGCCATAAGCAACCAAAGCAATGATGTCATCACACATTATACATCTAGAAAACTCCGCTGTACACTTCTTAAAGAATGAGTAAAAGGCAAATAATGTCTCTGCATTATTATGAAAATGTTTTCTTTTCACAGATCCTCTGAAAGGGTGTCAGGGATCACAGAGTTTCCCAGAACACACTTTGAGAACGTTGATGTAAGAGCATTATCTGCTCCACAAAATAACTGATATAGAAGTTTTACCAGATGGAAATATTCATTTGGGTGATTTGTTTTTCCATCTCACAGATAGTTTTGAAAATAGGATTGTCATTCACAGTATTCCATTTAAAGTCTTGAATATGGACCAAATTTTCACTTCTAATATCTGTAAGTACTCACTGTATGAAAACATTCATTACAACTAAGTTCTTGTTTTAAATGTCAATAAGCAATACATGATTTATTAATATCTACAGAACCTGTTATAGTCAAATACAGAAAGAACTGTCCCCCTTCACCCACCCCTCTCAAAATAGAGAAGTTAAATTAAAATTCAGAGTGGGACTGCTTTTTTCTTCTATTTTGTACTTGTGAATGAATGAGCACGTTTCACAATTCTACGACAAAAATTTCACGGTTACTTATGCAGTAGTAGAGTTAACTTTACTGGGCCATACTGACCCTCAAACCAGGGTAATGACATTAAAGAGTTTGGTGAAAAACCTGCATGTTTTAAGATTCATAAATGCTATTTCAAGGCGTACTCACACTACATTATCAAATGTCCATAAACATCAATATCGAAACTACAGTAAATGAAAAATCTGGATTTGTCTCTCCGTTGATCAACAACTCCCTAATGATCCCCAGCCCTTCACACACAAAGTTAAGAAAAGAAAAATGTCAGCATGACCTTACTCATACACTTGAAAGTTTTATTTTTTCTTTTATTATAAAATAGGATATTCTATAAAGAAATATATTTTTGCATAAAAGACATAAATGCAATAGTAATGTAAGTGTAAATATGTCCTTGAGGGCAAACAAAAGCTAAATTACAACATAGCCTCAGTCTTTAGGGTTCCTCCCTAAGTGAGCAAATGCATATTTTGAATGTAATGCAAATCTAAGAAACAGAAGGCAAAATAGCCATTCACCAAACTTAAGGAAGATTCATCTCCCTTTAATTCCAACCGCTCTAGCCATTCACGCCATGCTAAATTAAGGCTGTAGACCATTTCTTAAAAATCACTGATCCTAAATATGAAAATCTCAATCAGCTTTCCTTGCTGATTTCTGGGCCAAAATGCCCACTTCTAACAGTAATTGTCAATTCTATTTGGCAGCTCTTTTCAAAGAGTTTCAACCAATGCTTAAAGTGGTCCAAATCAAATCTGAAAAACAATTCAGTTTTGCATTATATTAATATTTGGCTAACTTAAATCCTCGTGATTTTATAGTCTTTTTTATCTATTTATGATTCTCTTGAATATAGTTCACAAAAGAATCAAAGGTAAATCGAGTTCATAAAAAAAAAAAAATTTGCCTTTC
Organism: Avahi laniger; assembly: GCA_963575035.1. Taxonomy (NCBI): domain Eukaryota; kingdom Metazoa; phylum Chordata; class Mammalia; order Primates; family Indriidae; genus Avahi; species Avahi laniger. The sequence goes on along the minus strand of CAUYSK010019158.1, from coordinate 4,930 downwards.
CTAATTGGTAGAAACAATGCCAGGCACAGTAGTCGCAGCCAGTAAGTGCCATACTTGCTATTATTCCCTGTGGAAAGGAATATTTAAATCTACAAAATGTAAGAAGATGATTAAGGAAATCATTTCTGAAAGGCTTTCCATTCATATTTTTGAGGAGAGCTTTCAATCTGAGGGATAATCACACCAAGCAACCTAAAATGAGACATCAAAAGCATTTATCCATCAGGCAAATCACATGCTGGCGTATCACTCTTCAGGTCAGGGATGCCTGATGCAGCCTAACATCTCTAGCTAAAAAAAAAAAAAATTAAATAGTTTACATAAACCTTTGTATTAATCATTCCTCCTACTCCGAGTTTGCAAACAGTCTAGTCAGCCGTATACACCAATGGGGCAGGTTACTGAACATTTAGTGATAAAGAAGTGCTGTGGAATCTCATTCAAACACTCTGACACATTCACCTTCAGCTAAAGACAGCACAAACACTGACAGACACAGTTCTAATGACATCAGGACCTGTGGAATGCATAACTGCTAGGAAACAAAGAACAGATCTGATCAAATCTTCTAATGTAAGGACTGGGAATCATTGTGATTAGATCTTCTAAAATGGAAGGACAAGTATTCTGTAGCTCTCAGTAATATTTGCAAGTGTAAAGACTTTAACACATACCATTTAACAAATACATGAAGCTAGATACTCATGAATTAAATCATAATTCTCCAAGTTTTCTATTAAGGTGATAGTTACTAGCAATCTCTCTTGTAAAAATATAACTTAATCAAAGCCAGGCATCAATGATTAAGTATTTGTGTTTTGCAACCTAAGCTTTTTCAAGTAGTCAAGTTCAAGAAAGAAATAAATTATTGCACCTGAAAACAAAGTACCTCTACATTTACAGTGTTATACTTTTTTTAAACAAAATAGGACACAGCTATTTGCAACACCAAACAGAGCTAATCCAGAACTAAAGGATTTAATACCTTTTAATTATCTTTTAATTATTGAAATTAAAAAGCAGTTTAGCTTGTAAAATTATCAGTTTATAAACTGTCTTTATCTTTGTACATTCTTTACCCTCGCTTCGGTTTCAAAAAAAAAAAAAAGATTGGGTGAAACAGAGCTGAGAAGCTGAGAAATATTTCACTACAAATATTCCCTTAACTCCTACACAAATTATCTGCTATTCTCTTTTAGTGATACTATAAAAGAGCTGACAATTCTATTTGTAATGCACATACAGATAAACTGGGTGTCAGAAACACAGATTATTTAGTACCATTACAGATGGAAAAATATACCAGGGAAATCTGACTAAAGTGTTTAATCTCATAGGGAAATATAGGAAAGTCTCCAAATGAAAAATTACTAAAGTGGTTTCTTCGCAGATTCTACGATGACATTCTTTAACTAGTGATGATAGCCCATATGACACTAAAATTAGCAGACTGCCTATTTACTTCAGAGCAAAACACAGAAGGCAATTTTTCCTTCCTGCCAGAGTCTATGCGTCTCCTCATTTCCCCAGCAGCTGGCTGGAAGGATGTAAAATCAGAGGCGCAAGAAGGCTTATACTTCCTAATGAGTAATCCAGCCAGGAAAGTAAACACAACAGACACCAATAGATTGGGCTCTAAAGGAGACGGTGGCAGGGGTGCTTACACCGTTGTTTACAATGTGCTCGAACTACCGCAGGCAAGGATCATACGCAGACACAGGGAGGAGACACCCCAGAGGTGGCTCGCAAGCCTCCAGTTAGCCCAACTGCTATGATATCTCTGGCCATAAATAAAAGCAGCGCAGGTTTCTTTCGGAACGAGTAAAGTGGCCAGAGAATTCCAGGGACCAGGTGTTACGCTGGTTTGAGTCGATTATTTCAACCTGCTAGAGAGATGACTGCCTTATGAGGTCCTCGCAAGGGCCAATCTGGGGTGCGCTGAGCGCTGCACCAGCGACTCTCACGCGCCTCACGCAGCTCGCTGAGCTGCGCCTCTCCGGGGCAGAGGGGACACAGGCTTTCTCGCAACCCTATGGGGGGCCCCCCGTGGCCTCCTCAAACCAGATTTTCCAGTTAAGCGGATGCCAGCTGATTTCGATAAGCAAGCTCAACTCAAGTAGCGTCAGCTGTACCATTCCCGCAAATACCTCCCTGCCTTCCCTGGGGCGCACAAACACACACAGACAAGCACACGCTGACCCCGCCGCCAAGTCACCCTGGTAGAGGAGGTCGCCCTCAGCCCTACACACACACACACACCCACCTACACTGCTGGGGGCCTGGCACGCTAAGCCTCTGAGCTCCGACGTGGGACTGGCGGCTGGGTCGCAGCAGCAGGGACGCTCCGCTGCAACCCGCAGCCTTCTCTTTCTTCTCCCCAGAGAAGCGCGGGGTGCCTTCCCTTCTACCTGTAACCCGCCAACCGCGACCGCCAATGCTCTGCCCACCCCGCCCCGGCGCCGCGGCCGCCCGGATTCGTGCAACACCGCCGCCCCCCGCCCAGTGCCCACTACCAGCAAGCACAGCCCGGGCCACCCACGAAAGCAGCAGCTTTCTGCAGCCAAAACCGCCTAACAAAGCCTGGGCACGCAGGTCTCAACCAGACTGTCGTGAAGGGGGCACAACAGGCAAGGGAGGCAGCGCGGCTCCACGACTCAGGGGCGCGACCTGGGCAATCGCTGCCCCGCCGGATGCTCCAGGCAGGCGTCGAGGGAGCATCGCGCCGGGCTCGCCACCCCGCATTCTCCATCGCCCCGGAGCCCAGCTCCTCACCCAGTCCCTGTCCGTCCTCCAGCCCGCTCCCGCCTCGAGCGGCACTAGCTCCAGCCAGGCGGAGAAAAGGCGCCCCCCTCGTCTGCTTTCTGCCCCCACCGGGGGAAGGCACTGGGGTGAGAGGGGAGGGAAAATTCCTGGGGTGGAAACCGTCCCTGTTCCCCAGCGTGTGCGGCGGCGACTGTGCCGGGTCCCCTCTTCCCTCCATCCCCCTTGGCGGCCAAATCGCTCAGCGGCCGGGAAAACCTCGAAACCACGCCGAGCCCGAGCGCCCACCCGCCAGGAAGCTCCCTTCCCGCCCCGCATCACGATCGGATGCGAGTGTGCGTGAACCCCGCGCCCCCTCGGCCGCCCGCCCGGCCGGGGCGACCACTGTCACCGAGAGTGCGAGGGATGAATACCTTTCGTAACCGCCAGCTCCTGAGCTCGTCCCATCAGTTGCTCAACAACCTGCAGGCGAGTGCGGTCTCCGCAATCCAGCCATGCAGCCCGGGGCAGAGACGGGCCGGCCCCGGCGAAGAACGACGATCAAAGCGCAGAGAAGGCGGCAGGAGGGTGGAGACCCCAGTCAAGGAAACAACAACAGAGTCTCTTTCCTTTCTTCAGCTACACAGCCATGGAGAAAGGGAACGGGAAATAAAGAGCCAAACGCTCGTCTTCCTTTACGTTTCCTCGCTTCACACACCCCAAGGGGGCAAAAACAGAGCAAAGAGAGAGGAGGGTTCAAATGTCTCTCCGCGTCCACAGTTGCACAACTTCGGAGCAGGCTCCGTCTCCAGCAGCAGCCGGGGAACCGGCGGCGATATTAACATGCGGCAGTCATCGCCGCCGCTGCTGCCGCCGCTTAAGCAAAAACGCTGCTGGAGAGACCAAAAATCTTCCACCATCCCCCCAGCCGATCTTTATATCCAGTTCTCCCACCCCACCCCCCTTCTCTTTCTTTTTCTTCTTCTTCCTCGTCCTCCCCTCTCCGCCTCGGAGCGGGAGCGATGGAATAGGTAGGGGAAGCGGCGAAGGCCAGGGGTGGCTTCTCTGCCAAAGCCGCCTCCTCCTCCCCCCGCGGCTCTCTCCCCGCCGAGGGTCCCCTCTCGCGCCCGCAGCCTGCGCCGAGCGCCGGAGCGAGCGCCACGCAAACTCCTTCCCGGGTGCACGGCGGGGGCGCGCGGGCAGAGCGGGCGCCGGGCCGCCGAGCCCCGAGCCCGGGGGCTGGCTGACTAGCTCGCCGGCCGGGCCGGGCAGCTGCGGGCATGTGGGAGCGTCATCGCGCGGGCCCGGGCTCCGCGCCGCCGCCGCTGTCTCTTCGGTCCTTCCTCTTCTTCGACTCCCCGAGAGCGAGCGAGGCACGGGCGCTCTCCAGACACGCACACTCACGCGCACACACGAGCGAGCTCCTGCCAAGGCGAACCGGGCACCCCGCGCGCGCGCACACCCGGAGGAAGAGGATCGAGGCAAAAAAGAGAAGAAAGAAAGGGGAGGGGGCGAGTCACAGGCGGCGGCGGGGGCCGCAGCAGCAGCTGCCGGAGCGGAGGCAACGAGCAGTCCGAGAAAAGCCAGCAGCGGCGGCGGCGGCGGCGCCCACCCGGACCAGCCGCAGCATCTGCATCCCCGCGCCCGGGAACTGGAACGAGCGGTGCCGGGCCAGCAGGCTAAGGGGCGACGCGCCGGGAGCCGGGCGGAGCGCGGGCGCGCGTGGGCCGTGCAGCCTGCGCGCGGCGGACGGAGCCGGGGCCCGAGCCGAGGCCAGAATGAGCCGCGGTCGGGCGGGCAAGCTGGGAGAGCTCGCAGAGCCGGGGAGGGGGGCTCGCGCCAGGGAAAGGGGCGCCCGGCAAAACCCGGATCTGGAGTGCTCGCGGGCTCCGCGGCGCGGGCTCCACCTAGCAGCTCTGCAAACGCCTGGAGGTGGGAACGAGAGGGCTGCTACAAGAGGCTTTCCTTTCAGGGTTTATCAGACAAAGGGTACCTCTCCAGTGGCTTCCAGGCACGCCTGCCGGTCTCTCCTCTCCTCTCTTCTCCGTCTTCTCTCTCTCCCTCCCTCCCTCTCTCTCTCCTTTTATCTTCTCCCACTCCACCCTAGGTGAGTAAACGACTTCAGGTGAAAGTCCTGCCAGTGGGAGCCTGTTTTTTTTTTCAGGTGCATTTAATTCTGTATTTTCATTAT
>CAUYSK010019156.1:0-12383 GCA_963575035.1 Avahi laniger | reverse complement strand
CCCTGCAGGCACCCCTCTGCAGGCACCCCCTGCAAGCCCCCCTCCGCAGACACCCCCCTGCAAGCACCCCTCTGCAGGCACCCCTCTGCAGGCACCACCTGCAGGCACCCCTCTGCAAGCACCACCTGCAGGCACCCCTCTGCAGTCACCCCTCTGCAGGCACCCCTCTGCAGGCACCACCTGCAGGCACCCCTCTGCAAGCACCACCTGCAGACACCCCTCTGCAGTCACCCCTCTGCAGGCACCACCTGCAGGCACCCGTCTGCAGGCACCCCTCTGCAGGCACCACCTGCAGGTACCCCTCTGCAAGTACCACCTGCTTTCTTCCACTGTAGCTTAGTTCCACCACTTTTTTTAGAATTTCACATAAATGGAATCATACAGTAGTATACTCTTTAATATGACAAGGTTGAATTTTGGCTAAGTCCTGGGCCCCTGGAAAACAGCAAAGGTTCAAAATATTCCCCCACCCTTTCGTGCTCTGGGAAACACCCTTCGTCTTCCACATAGGACTTAGCCATAGCTCACAGATGCCCCACGTAGGACAAAGCCAGACCAGACCTTCTGACCTCCCTTATTTGCCTTATAAATGATCGGCTGAATTACTCGTTCCCACTGATCAAATGGAACAAAATGCTTGTTAACTGGAAGCTAAGATTTGGTTACCCCCCATGGCTGAGCGCAGTGGCTCACGCCTGTAATCCTAGCACTCTGGGAGGCCGAGGCGGGTGGATCGCTCAAGGTCAGGAGTTTGAGACCAGCATGAGCAAGAGCGAGACCCCGTCTCTACCAAAAATAGAAAAAATTAGCAGGGCATGGTAGCCCATGCCTGTAGTCCCAGCTACTCTGGAGACTGAGGCAGGAGGATCGCTTGAGCCCAGGAGTGTGAGGTTGCAGTGAGCTAGGCTGACGCCACGGCACTCTAGGCTGGATGACACAGGGACACTCTGACTCAAAAAAGATAAAAAAATAAACAGATAAAGATTTGGTTACCCCAGCCTGAGCCCACAGACAGCCCCTCTGGAGAATAAACTGGCTTCAGGGTAAAAATCTCTCTTCTCTGCTGCCCAACCATCCCCGTTTCACTCCACTTCCCCTGTCCCACTGTCCCCAGCCCTGATCGCTCCTTTCTATAAAAGAAAAAACGTGTTTGCCCGACCCCTGAGACACGTGCCCACCTCGTGGTCAGAGCACTGTCCTGCCGCAACGCCCACCTGCCCTGCCGCAATCCTTCTGCATAGAGTCCCTGCGCTCGGTCCAGATTTGTTTTTTGTTTGACTTAATGTCTGGCTTCACTTGCTCAGCATGTTTTTAAGACTCAGCCCCCTTTTTCCATTATGTCAATAGTTTGTTCTTTTTATTGCTGAGTAATATTCCATTGTATGAATATATATAATTCGTTATGCATTCTGCAATGATGTCTATTTGAATTTTTTTTTGAGGGTGGAAGGGATTGGCTGCCATAAACATTCTTGAACAAGTCTTTTTGTGGACACGTGATTTCATTTTTCTGGGTAAATAACCTAGGAGTAGAACTGCTGGGTGACCTGCCTTACATTTGAAAGTAGAAAGTCGAGGCACCCTCTCCTTTGATTATAGTAACAACCTGGGAACTGCATTTTCTGATTAAAAAACTGCCAGAAACAGGAAGCTGCAGGGTTTCCTTCCTTGTGTTTTATTCATGCATGAGCAGATATGACAATTCCTGAAAAACATGAGCTTCAGATCAAATTCTCCTATTACCAAGGAGCTTGGCATTCGAGGCGATTCCATAGAAGAGGTTGCAACCTGGGCACGTGAGTGTGTAGCAATACGTACGCCCCTTCCGCTGAGGGATGGCTTTAATCTGTCCATTTTTAATGCTTCATTCACAGTGTTATAAATATTACGTCCTTTTTTTCTGGGCATCTGCTGCTCCCCCACCTCTTTCTCTCCCCAGCAGAGCCTGGTTTATTGTATTCATAAATAAGAAATGGAAAACAGTAGTTCTCTTTAAGAAAACAAAAGCACACTTCTTTTTTTTCCATTGAATTAAGTTCAACTACTCCACTAGCTAGAATTGCAGGAAACAATTCCAGCGAGGAAGAAAGAAATCAGCCTTAAAAACAAAATCCCCATTTGAATAGGGAGGGAAGAGAATAGATGATTTTTTGTTTTATTGCAGCATATCATAGGGGTACAAATATTTAGGCTATGTATATTGCCCTTGCCCCACCCGGCCCCTGAGTCAGAGCCTCAAGCGTGTCCATCCCCCAGACGGTGCGCATGGATCTGAAGTACAAGCTTCCTTTGTGAATTTTCATTTCTGTCCCACACGGCTTCGGCTCTGATGCCCATTTAACCCTCCAGCCTGGTTTATTTCTGCCCATCTGGTCTACCTTCGACCTGAGCAGAGGGCTGAGGACCAGGATGTGGATGCAGCTCGGAGAGGGAGAGGAGTGGAGGGCTGGCAAGAGATCCCTCTCCCTGACGGTCTTACAGACCTGGGAAAGAACCTACCAGGACTCTATGTTCACTCCACACATTTCCACCTGCACAGATCAAATGGTGTCCAACTTTCCAGCGCCCAGTCGCCCAGTTCACTGCTTGTCAGAGCGCTGACTGCTGCCATCAATAATCAACAGCCTTTAAAAGTCTAAGCTCTACTGTTCCTGGAACACAGGCTTACCTGGTAGCGCTGGATTTTTAACGGAAGCCCAAAGTCTCAGGTTAATTAAGTCGTATTCACTGTTCCACTCTCCAATTAACGCCATTTAATTCTCAAATAAATATACTGCAAATTTATAATCATTGCAACACAAGTTACTTGTAATTACAGATTTATAAAACAGAACATCTAGTCCCGTATTAAAACATTTCAGAGGGCTAAATAAATGCACTTCCGGTTTGTTTTGTTGGTGGTGTTTGGGGCTTTTTTTTTTTCTTTTTCTTTGTCTCCCAGAACAAAGCAGCTTGTTTCTTTGATTGTTTTTCAGCTGGAGTAGGCCAGATTTCAGTCACTTTTTACAAGTCCCTTAACCGCCCTGTTCTTTTCAGCCTCTCTGTTGCTTCATTACACGTAGCTGAATATTGTAAACCTGGGGCCAGGCGGGAGTGCTCTGGGAGTCCCTGGCCGTGCCAATCTTTACAGGCGGCATTAAAACATTCTGTACCCTCACTCCAAAAGCAAACAGACAGAGCTTACAACTGGGCTGTCATCCTTCTTCCACTGGCAGCAGCAATTCCTTCTGCTCAAAGGGTCGCCGTTGTCCAGGTGGTACACTTGCCAGAGCTACCAAATGCAACTACGAGTCCATTTAAATTTAAATTTCAGATATCGACAAAAAAAATTAGTGTATGTCCCAAATATTGCACGAGATACACTTACACATAAAAAATTATTTATTTGTCTAAAATTTAAATTTAACTGGTCATCTGCATTTTATCTGGCAACTCTGCCAGGCAGAGATACCCAAACCTACAGTGAAAATCCCATGGAAGGCCTACGGTCTGCAGTCAGTTCTCGAAGTGAGGGTCTGAATGGACTTAAATAATAATGATCGAAAATATAATTTGGTTGAATCTTAACATTTATGGGCTAGACCCTAGGCTAAGCACTTTCCCTGACTTGCTTCATCCCTCCTGATAATCCCCTTAGAAGGTAGGCATTATTGCACCACTATTTGCAGAGGAGAGAAAGGAAGGTGTAGAGACATATAAGCAGTTGCTCAGGGCTCTGACCAACCCTCCCCACTTGGCCCCCAGCCCCATGCGCTTCACCTGTGTGCACGCTGCTCCTTCCTCTGGAGTCACTGACATTCAGAGAAAGAACCATAGATACACACGCCCCCCGCCTTAATAAAGGTCAGTCCCTGCAATTGTGTATTGCTCAGTTGGGATTTACCCATCAAGAGGCTACTCTGTTAGCAGAGCAGCACATGGACCGGTTCCATCAGTAGTTTTCAGGCACTTGTCTGCTCAGAATCAGCAGGGGGTGAGAATGTGCATTTCCAACAAGCTCCCGTGTGATACTGAAGGTCCAGGGACCACGCTTTGAAAATTGCTGATTTAGAATAAGCACAGCCTCTGCCTTGAGTCACCCTGGATTTGTCTCTCAGCCGAGCCACCTAGTGGGTACAACTTTGCACACATCCCTTAAGCTCGCTGTGCCTCAGTTTCCTCATCTGTGACACATACAAAGTACTAGTACTGCATCATAGAAATGCATGTAGGGTTACATGAAATACTATACATAAAATGCTTAGCACCATAGCTGGTAGTCAGAAAAAAATGGCAGCTTTTATTTTCATCATTATTACTTGATTATGAAAGGGCATTTTACTAAGGTTCTGTTAGGAAGGAGAGCTGGGTTCTGGATTCTTCCCCATTACATACTACAGTCCCACAGGCCAGGCCCTTCACTCTCTTAGGCTTCTCTTCCCCTAAATGGAAAATCGGGCTCAGTATTCCATTCTAAAGACCGGCAGGTACTGGACCAGATGATGTTTAGTCCTGAGAGCTTCAATTCTCTGCTTTAGTGGAAGGGGTAATGTTATCTGGATTTCAAGAATTAGTAGAAGACTACAGTAGCCAAAACAATGGGGTGTTGGTGTACAGTTAGACGTATAAAATAGGACAGAGAGTCCAGAATTAGACCCACATATAAAGAGACAACAGATTTTTGCAAAGGTGCAAAGGCAAGTCAGTGAAGAAAGGATAGAGCTTTTCACCAAATGGTGCTGGACCAATTGAATATCTAGAGGCAAAGACAAAAAGGATAATTTGTACCTGGCACCACACTCAAAAATGAACACAAAATAGATCTCAGAGCTACATGCATAATCCCAATCTTTGTGACGCTGAGTAAGTCGAAGATTTCTTGGGTAAGACAACATAAAAATACGAATGGATAATTGTATTTCATCAAAACAAAACTTCTGAAAACCGCTGGTTCATCCTTCCGCTCTCCCCACACCTATCAACTACCTCAGATCAGCAAGAGACTTAGACTCTCGGAGAGCTTTGCTGATCATAGCATGGCAGGGATCACGTGGCCTTCAAATCCCAGTCGGAATTTGGCTCAAGGACAACAACAGAGCCCAGAGCCCGGGGGCCCACAGTTTGGTGGTTGTAGTGCCAACCTCTACCCACAGGTGGGCTTTCTACCTGCCGAGAAAGCCTGCTCTGGGTGACCACAGCTGCTGAGAAGTCTTCCCAGAGGGGATGGGTCTCTGGTGAGAAATCTCACCTGTCCAAGTGGGCGGCGCTGTCTGATGCTTCTGAAAGCAGGGTTGCTGGAACAAAGGCATCACAGCACCCACCTCCCCATCCCAAGCTCCACTCCTCTCCTGCTCCCACCTGCCACCCCCCGGTGTGGGTGCTCTGCCGAAACATGGAAGTGCAGACCGCGTCTTTGCCAGAGACTCACTGGCCAACTCCATGGAAAACACAGGCTCACGCCCGAGGTTGCCAACTCCAGCGTGCAGACCTGCTGGCGCCCACTGGGTCTTGCCTTGGCGGGGGCAGAGAACCAGTTTTTCGTCATTCCCATCCTGAACCTCCATAGCCTGGAGGCCTCACACGAGCTACCCTGTCATGCGCGGGAGCGCAAATTGGGTAGACGAGGGGCACAGGGACGCAGCCTGTCACTCCTCTCAAAGGGGTGATTTACAGCCCCCGACCTGCCCCCGGCCGTCCTGTTTTCTCAGAACAGGCTGTTAGTCTGTGCATCAGAGCCTCTCAGGCAGGTGAGGGAGAAAGCGCTTTAACGATTTTCAGCAGATGTATTTTCCTGCCAAGGCAGCGTGTTATTTTGGCACAGATGGGTGGGCTTTCCTTCAGCAACAGAAACATTGTTTTTTTCACTCAGAAATAAAAACATGCCTTTACTTTAAGCTCTCTTGGGGAACTTATAAATTGTCAACTTAGCAATTAGGAAAAAAGAATATGAAACCTAAAATTGGGGTCCAAACTCTGGTTCTCCAGAAAAAGTCACAGCTGCAGATACTAGAAATTATGTCCATTTCACAGACGAGTAAACTGAGGCCCAGAGGGGTGGTAACTTTCTGAGACTTCCCAGCTGCTCACTAGCAAACTGATTCCCTGATTCCCTCACCATTCCCAGCACTGGCCAGTGCTCTATAGGGCCCCTAGGAAGTAGGGTTGCCAGATGTAGCAAATAAAAATACAAGACAGCCAGTTCAAGTTTAATTTCAGGGAAATAATAAATCATTTTTCAGCATAAGTATGTCCCAAATAGTCATGGGACATTCTTATACTAAAAAATTGTTGCCTGAAATTTATCATATCAGTGTGTGATAATACTCAAAGGCTGGATTTATTTTTGGTGTATTCATTTCACGTCTTTCCGAGAGGCGGGAGGTGATGGAAGGCTAGAATTACAGATGGACGTTCCTGGCCACCCAGATGAGCAGAGTCTGGGTAAAGTAAATCACAGTCACATCCCAAGGCAAGACAAAGGTCACTGGTATGTAAGAAATCTCCCCGTGGTCAGGACAGAAATAGCCTTCAGGAAATGAAGAGTATTGGCAGGGCAGGTGGGGCCAGGGAGGAAGGCGGGCTGAGGAGCGCTCAGAGAAGCACACGGAAGTCCCTGTGATGCGGACGCGGGTGTAACCAGGCAGGAGGGGGAGCGGGAACCTGTGTCCGCACAAGCCGTGAGCCCCGCCCTCTGCAGGCTGCTTTTCTCGCCACGGCCCGCGGAGAGATGAGAATCCGTGACCTGCAGCCAAACGCTCTCATCTCCAAATAAACCCACACGGTGTTCTCAGATCATTCTCAAGTTACCAGAGTTTTCCGGACCTTCCAGACTAGAGTCACGTCAAGTCCCGGGAGCAGCCACCGGCATCATATGGCACCCGTGGCCCAGCGCGCCCCGGCCAGACCGAACGCACGCACGGTCCAGCCTCTGGATTCGCAGATTCAGTACTTGCAAGTCCCCTGCTCCCTAAAATGTACTGGTAGCCCCCAAATCAACACTTGGGTGCCGTAGTGGCCCTCTGTGAGCATGCGCAGAGTGGTGGAAAATTTGAGTCACTCAAGACATACATGTGTTCCCAGCGGAGCACATGTTCTGCCTTCTTGCTTCAGCTCATGCTGTGAACAAGTGTCCTTTTAACAGTCTGTTTAGTGCCCGTTTTTCACATTTTTGTGCTTTTCGTTGGCGATTTCACTTTTGAAAGGGCCCCCAAGCACAGTGCTGAAGCGCCGTCTGGGCTCCTCCGCGCGGGGAGGCTGCGAAGTGGCGCACGGAGAAAACCCACGTGTCGAGTCAGCTTCCCCGGCGGGCGCCGCAGCGCTGCTGGCCACGAGTTCCGCGTTAACGAATCGAGCACACACATCAAGCGAGGCGTCTTGAAACAGAAACACGCTTAAAACAAGCTTGCGTATCCATCGGTTGGGGAAGATGTTGCGACCAGAGGCTCGTAGGAACCTAACCCTGGAATTCCTCCCGGAGCAAAGGTTCGGTAGTCACTAATTCCGATTTTTGTTTTGTAGTTTTCCTGGTTTTTGTCGATTTTATAGAACATAGCTACCAGGATAACAAGACTTGGGCCCTGTGCTCACATCCATGCACGAGAATGTGGGAGGTGGGGGGGAAGCAGATCTCCCACGGGCTTAAGCCAAAGCCAGTTTCCCTCCTCCCCAACCCATGGGGTTGACACGATGCACTGCATACAGTTTTTAAAAATAGATATTACTTTTACCCAACATGCTTTTTCTATTTCAGAGCCTCACATTGCATTTGTATATCAGATCCCCTTAGGCTCCTCCTCACTGAGACATTTTCTCAGACTTTCCTTGCTTTTGATTACCCTAACAGTTTTGAATACCACTAATTGGGTATTTGATGGAATATCTCTCAATTGGGATTTTGTTGTTGCTTGTTTGGTTTTGGTAATAATCTCTATTTGTTTGTTTATTTTTATACCGAATATTACAGGAGTGCAAATGCTTTGGTTACATAAATTGCCTTTGCACCCCCTAAGTCAGAGCTACAAGCTTGTCCATCCCCCAGACAGCACGCACCACCCCCCTTAGGAGTGCATTTACCCATCCCCTCCTCCGCGCTCCTACCTGCCCAGCACCCAATGAGCGTTATTTCCATATGTGCACATAAGTGTGCACATTAGTACCAATTTAATGGTTAGTACATGTGGCATTGGTTTTTCCATCCTTGTGATACTTCACATAGAAGAATGGGCTCCAGCTCCATCCAGGATAATATAAAAGGTAGTTCACCATTTTTTTTTTTTTTATGGCTGAGTAGTACTGCATGGTATACATATACCGCATAATCTTAATGATATATGGATGCTAATGAATAATCATGTATTAGTATTATTTCATTAATTGTGAAATATTAATTAAATATTAATGTAAGATGTTAATAATAGAGCAACTCGGGTACGAGTTATATGGGAACTCTCTGTACTGTCTTCACAATTTTTCTATAAATCTGAAAGTGTTCTAAAATTTAAAACATTTATTGAAACATATACTGGGCACCGCGGCAAGCTTGGTGAGAGGAATATTTTTAGGCAGGAGAGGAAGCCAAGGAAATCAGCATCGTGTGTGGATACTGGGCTTTGGAGCTTAACAGACCCGAGTTCCAAGATCATCCCTGCCACTTTCTGGATGTGTGCTGCTAGGCATGCAGTTCAACCTGCTTCCTCATATGTTAAATGAGTAGTATGTTATGATTACAGCTGAATTACATAAGGCACGTGGCACATAGTGTGTGCTTTGTAGCTGGTACTGCCACGTCATTATGGCATGACTCTTCTTGGTTTGGCTGTCCATGGCGTTAGCAACACCCACAGAGTAGTCCGTAGTGTTCGGGTGACTATTGCATTCAAATGGTCCTTCCTTGTATTCAACCCAAATCCATCCTGCTGCCATTCAAACATGTCCGCTCTTCAGGAGACAGAAAGCAAATCTCTCCTTTCCCTAAACAGATGCCAATTATTTAGTAAGATTTCTCTGCGGACTCAGCACTTCTTTTCTACCTTGTGTGTATGTGTAAACTGGTCTTTTTATTATTACACAAGGTGACTTGTGGCTGGACTGTTTATTACATGTTATAAATAATTATTTTCCAGTTTATAAAAACTATAGATATTCATTATAGAACATTGACAAAATGCTAACAATCAAAAAGAAGAAATAAAAACCACCCACGATATCAATGGTTATATGGTTTTACCACCTGCTTTCCAAAACCAACATATATATTGTAAACATGCAATCATGTTAGTGCTTCTAAATATTATCACACAAATAATTTTAAATTTCTGCATAGTATTCCACCTGTAACAACTGTGCTATAGCTTATTGGTTGAACTGTCTACTCTTGGGTGTTTAGGGAGCTCCCTGTTATGAATTCATTTTTGATATGATAAATAGTTTGGTGGTGAACATGGCTGTTGTTAAATCTTTACCTATGTTTCTAATTATATCCTTGGGGTGTGGTGGTATTTGTCACGTTGCAGGGGCTGGGTTGGTACCATGAAGAAGCAGAGTTCTACGGCTCTAAAACCAGCGCTGTGTTTGGGCCAGAGCAAGTGTGAGAGGGAGGGCTGGGAAGGAGGCAGTTCAAAGCTACTGTTTGGGTGATTCAGTGTAAAACAAAACAAAATTGTGTTTATGCTAGGTCGGATTTGAGTCTCACGTGGTCCGTAGACTGCAGCCTTATTCTACTGGCAAAGATTCCACCCACGACCTGTTCCCGCAGGGGCAGATGCCCCAGGTAGCTGGACACACTTGGGTGTGACTCTCAGTTACGCCACACGCTGGCAGCGTGATTCACGGCTCCACATCTCTTTGTCTTCATCTGGGGATAGTCTTGTGAGAATTAAAAAGATAATATATGTAAAGCCCACAGTACCTAGCAAAAGCTCAATAAACAATGACATTCATCCACCTGGAAAAAAATAGATATTATGTTTTAGAGAAGTTTCAAGTTCCTGGCAAATTGAGCAAAAGGGAAAGAGATTTCCCACGCCCCCTCCCCCCCCACACATGCACAGCCTCCCCCACGATCGACACCCCCCCATTGGAGAGGTGCATTTGTCACAATGACGAACCCACCGTGACCCATCGTTGTCACCCGGAGGGCATAGTTTACACTGGGGTCCACTGTTGGTGCTGTACATTCTGTGAGCTGGACAATATATAATGACATGTGTCCACCAGTCTAGAGAAGTTTCACTGCCCTAAAAGCCCTCTGTGCTCCACCTGTTCATCCCTCTCTCCCCTCAACTCCTGGCAGCCACTGACCTTTTCCCTCTGTCCAAAGTTTTGCCTTCTGGTGGTGACTTCCCGCCTGGCCACGCCAGGCCGTGTGTACCACTGAGCTGATAATACGCCCATTCAGCTGAGAGGAGCAGAAAGCAACAAACAAACCCCATCGCGGGCTCTTACTCTGATGGCCTAAGTGCGGGATAAGCTACTCTGCTAATGCAACCTGGGAGGATAATTTCTACAGGAGAACTGAAGATTAAAGACAGAGTTTGGGCATTGTTTTTTTTTAAAATAGATTTGAGGAAGAAGCAGCTATTATTTAAAACATATTATTTTCTTGCTGTTTGAAGTTGAGCCTCCCCCTGGCATTTCTCAACAAAGCCGTGTGGTCCGTGGAACTCGTTTTCCACCCCCACAGCAAGCCCGGTGGCCGCCCCTCTGCCATCAGCCAACAGCCCCCGCCACACTCCGCGTAAGACGCAAACTCTGCTTCTCCGAGCGCCTGAAAGTAGAGCACGACACGGGATGGAAACAGGAGAAGTTTTAAACGAAAGTCACATACCCCTGAGCAGCGGAGCCACGGCATTTCAGCCCCTCTAGGTCTTCATCCTTCGTGCTGCCTCCTTATTCTGAGTAATGCTTGAGGTGACAGACAGCTGCTCTTGAAGACTGAGTCCTGCCTTTCATCAAGATCACTGGGGTCACGGCTGCTGTTCGTTCGGGTTTTGTCCGCCAGGGTCTCAAGGCAAACTTACTTTCTCATTATTAATTATTAGCCCCGTTGCTTTCTAAGCTTTGAGGCTTGGATATTTGCAGTGGGGTCCAATGGTGACAGCCTCCCTCCTTGGCTACACGTGGGTCAGGCCCCCCGAGCCCTCTTCTCCACCAGGCCTTGGCCCTCTGAGTCTGTCCTCACGGAGCCCAGTTGCAGCAGAGGATCCTGCTGGGTGAGTTTAGGGAGAATCCCCCACCCTTGATGTCTAAGTCCTTGGCCTGCCCTGAGCAAGAATCCTGTTAGGCCAGTTTAGCAAGAAGCCCCCTGCCCTTATGTCCTCTTAGCAATTTTTCACACGCTGACCCCCCCACTCTGCTCTGGCTGTAAATCCTGGGCTGTCTTCGTGGTGTCTGCGTTTGAGCTCGGTCCCTCTCCCCCACTACTGCAGTCTTGAATAAAGTGTTCCTTGCTGTTTTAATACGTGTCAGAATAATTTCTCTTACACAGTAGCCAAACTCTGGTTTAATGATCGCGCCCCGTGGCCATCCTCAGCCCTCGGGAGCAGACAGGATCGCCGGGCACCAGAGCGCCACTGTCGCGTGGGGGAGTCTACAGCAGTGCGTGTGGCTTCTCAGGCAGGGGTTTCATTGATTCTGTCAACGGAAAAAAGACCAAACTCTGTAAAATAATTTCAAAGAGATTTACTCTGAGCCAAATTTGAGGACCATGTCCCGGAGCCGCGCCCAAGAGGCCTTGAGCAGTGGATTCGGTGTGGCTGGGTCACAGTTTGGTTTTATACATCTCAGGAAGACAGGGGTTACAGGTGGTCTCTTCCAGCCCTGTTCCGTTCAGCCGCCGGCGCTGTGCGCCAAACAGACGGTGAACTAAAGGAGACCACTTGTAGAGCTGTGATCCGGAATGACATAACACCCCGTCTCCCAGGGGACTCAACTTCCCCCCCAACGCCTCGCGCCAGAGGGACTGTCTCTGCCTCTGGGTGGACTAAAGGAGTTGCTTTTTTTTTTTGCTTTTTTTTAATATATATTTTTTTCTTATTTTTTTATATATTTTTTCTTATTTTTTTAATATATTTTTTCTTTTTTATATTTTTTATATATTTTTTAATTTTAATTTTTTATGTTTTGTATTTCTTTATTATTTTTTTCTCTCTTTCTTTTCTTTTTCCTTTTTACTCTTTTTCTGTGAGTGTGTGTGTGTGTGTGTGTGTGTGTGTGTGTATCTGAAATCCACGACCGCAGCAGCCCATTTGTTGCATCTCCACAGCGGGGCTATTTTGCACCAAGAGTCAGCACACACCCCTAAGAGTGTGTAGTAACCAAGGAGGCCACTCTTCAAGCTGAGACACGTGGTCACCTCTTTGCTGTGCCTTGGTAGCCGGAGCTGCCGGCCAGACAGACAGACTCCA
>CAUYSK010019154.1:0-12962 GCA_963575035.1 Avahi laniger | reverse complement strand
ATAGCAGCACAATTCACAATGGCAAAGATGTGGAAACAACCCAAGTGTCCATCAATACATGAGTGGATTAATAAAATGTGGTATATGTATACCATGGAATACTATTCAGCTTTAAGAAACAATGGTGATATAGCACCTCTTCTATACTCCTGGATAGAGCTGGAACACATTCTACTAAGTGAGGTATCCCAAGAATGGAAAGACAAGCATCACATGTACTCACCATCAAATTGGTATTAACTGATCAACACATAAGTGTATATATGAGAATAACATCTATTGGATGTTGGGCAGGGGGGAGGGGGAGGAGGGAGGAGTGGACGGGTATATGCATACACAAAGAGTGCAATGCGCACCACCCGAAGGATGGACATATTTGAAACTCAGACTTAGAGGGGGAGGTGGGACAAGGGCAACATATGTAACCTAAACATCTGTACCCCCATAATATGTTGAAATAAAAAAAAATCTTATGTTGAGGTTGCTAAGATCTATGGTGAGAATGAATACTTCGTTTATGAAATTGTGAAGAAGGAAAAACAGATTGGTGCATTGTTCAGTACTGTGCATGGTTTTAGGCATTCACTGAGGGTTTTGAAACATATCTCCCACAGATAAAGGGGAATTATTGCACCAAAAATGAGCAAAAGACTTGAGTAGATATTTCTTCAAATAATATATACCAATTACCAGCAAGCACATGAAAAGATGCTTGACATCATCAGTCTTTTGGGAAATGCAAATAAAAAACACAACATGATACCACTTCACATCCACTAGGATGGCTCTGATAAAAATAAAGAGATAAACCGAAAACGAAAAGAAAATCAATGTTGGTGAGGATGTACAAAAATTGGAGCCCTTGTACATTGTTGAGAACGTAAAATGATGAAACTTCTGTGGAAAACAGTCTGGCAGTTCCTCAAATATTGAAGCACACAATTTCCACCTGGCCTGGCAATTCCGCTCCTAGATATATACTCAAGAGAATTGTAAACATATGTTTCATGGATTGTTTTCACTTTTTGCTTATTATTAATAATGCACAGTAATCAAAAAGTGAAAACTTTTTCATATGTTCCTCAACTGATAAATGCATAAATAAAATGTGATATATTCATACAATGGAATTCCATTCTGCCATATAAAGAATGAAGTACTGATATATGCGATAATAGAACATGGATGAACCTTGAAAACATCATGTTAAATTTAAGAAACAAGAGGCAACAGGCCACGTATCACATGGTTCCATTTTTATGACGTGCCCAGAATAGAAAAATCCATAGAGAAAGAAAGCAGATTACTGGTTTCCAGGGAATGGGGAAGAGAGGGAAATTTGGAGTGAATTCTAATAGGAACTGGGTTTCTTGTTGGAGCAATGGAAACATTCTGGAATTAGATAGTTAACATGTTTGCACAAAATTGTGAATATATTAAAAATAGTGAATTATACGTTGTAAAAGGTGAATTTTAAGGTGTGTAAATTTATTTCAGGTAAAAAACAAACAAACAAAAACAAACAAAGAAACAAACAAAATTGCCCTAGATTAACAATGAGAGAAAACACACATCCTAATCAGTATCCATCAGAGATTTGCTTCCTAAAGTAGGAAAAGAAAAGCCATTAAAATGCTTCCATAACTTTTACTTGATACATTCTGCATATTAACAGCAGAGGATAACTACATTAACAAATCCATTTTAAAAGTACAGTGCCGTGAGCATGTTTTCACAAGCTCTGTCTACTCTTACAGAGGGACATGCCTAAATCACTTCCCAGAGTCTTCCCAGCATGTCAGAGGCCACTGAAACCTCTTTTATGGCAAACAGGAAATTTGGTAAAACCATCTCTCCATATATAGAGCCTTACAGAATTATAGGCTCTGATTGACAGGTAATGACAATAGCCTGTGTGTATGTCCCTTGTGATACAGTGTATCCTAAAAGATCATATACCTATGCACACACATGGTCACACACATGCACATACAAGAGAATAAAAAACCTATGTGAGGTTCAGGGTCATATATTCAAAGTAAGACTGTGGGACAACGTTGTGTGTTGTGTCCAGTTAAGCTCAGCTGCATGTGAGCAGGTAAGAATTGGGTGGACAGTTAGATTCCGCCAGTGAGGTGGTTTAGGCACAGAGTAGAAGGGAGGGGGAGTGGATCCAGGTACTCTGTTGACAGTACAAACACAGTCTTGCCCTTCAGGGAACTCACAAGTTAGTTTAGTGAGTAAGACTCACCACCAACACACACACACATAAATAATAAATCCTAAGGTGTTCAGTGCCTACTCTGTGCCAGGCATGGTGCTGTGCACATTTCAGCTATTATCCCCTTGAATCTGCAAAACTGAGCCATCCAGTAGGTATTGTTATTGACAGGATGGCCTTGCTAACAAGAAAAAATGATCTAACCCCGGACTCCATACCTACCTGCCAGCAGTAAAACCCTCTTGACACCTTCTTAAAGGGACAGCAACATTTACAGTCTAGAGACTGAATTTTACTCAAGGATTTTCCAGGACAAACTGGACCCCCTTCAACCTTGGTAAAGAGAAATACTTTTTAAATAATCCTCACTACTCCCACTGCAGCTAAGCTTCTGGGAATTCTGTGCTGGATCCTCCAGAGAAACCCACTTCCTCCCACTGTGAGCTCCCTGGAAATCCACCGACATACACCCCACAGCCCATCCTCAACACCAGACTCCAATTCAGTCAGAACTGTGAGCTTTAATAATATGCTGTGGTATATATGGCTTTTATTGCCCTTTTCCCCCTCTTTACACTTCTGTTGTCGTTCTACCAATGTTGCCACGGCCCCGCTTGCATACCAGACTGGTCAGTCCTTTGCCCATGCTGGGAACCCTAATAATAATAACCTTACTTTCCATACCACTGCAGACACTCTATAACATATCTATTGTCTACAGTCCAGGAGTCCCTTTGCCTTCTCAGAGCTGTAAACTATTCTTGACAAGTGTGGCCTCGGTTTTCTTGGCTAATGCCCCTTTTAGGGCCCTTAGTGGTTCTGCCTTCGGTACTCATTTTCAGGCCCTGTATTCTATCTGAGAACATTCATACAAAACCAAATTCAGACTCTAGTGGTTTCTCTCCAGCAAAACAACAATTGTGCCTCTAATCTTGCTTTTAAGACCATCCATTTTGAATTCTTCCCCATTAATGACCCAAATGACCTCTCTCCGTAGGCACATCTCTACATCCCAGGCCAGCAGGAAACAGATACAGAAGAGAACTCTGCCCAGTTTCCCAGTTTCTGAGTTCATTAAAATAGAAACTTTAATTTTAAACAAAGAAAGGGGGAAATGATAGGATGGCCTTGCTAACCAAGAAAAAATTTTCTAACCCACTGTCTCTCAGTAATGGCTAAGATCAATCACATGATCTTTCTTGCTAACAGGCACCCTGCAGGGTTCTGTTTTTCACAACATCTGAAAAGAGCTGGGCAGACAGAAAGGAAACATAAATCCTTCTCTTTTACATTCACCTTTGAGGGTTTGCTTTTATAGCCTTGAAGAGTTCCTGAGTGAATGGACAGGACAGTGGCGGTGTTTGAGCTTCAGGCTGTTCCCGCCCCAAACCATATCTCAAGGGCAAAATCACAGCCAAGATCACATCCCCAGTGATAAGCCTGTCTCCAAGGAAAAGGGGAGAAGCCAATTCTTTGATATCTCACAGCCACTTCTGTTATCAACTGACAGCGATCACCATTTATTTTCCCTTTCTCTTGGTCCCCATAAAACTGCAAGCCTCTTGGCCTCAGGGAACGCACATCCCTTCTCTTTCTTTGGTATGCCACACCATCTCCCTTCTCTCACTCTTTTCTCCCTCTCTTCTCTCTCTCTCTCTCTCTCTCTCTCTCTCTCTCTCTGTCTGTCTCCTCCACCCTCTCCCCCCTCTCCCTCTCTCTCCCCCTTTTAAGAAAATAAAACAAACTTTTTACATTTATGTATCCTAATCTTTGTGTGAAAAATCATTTCCCACCTTTGCTATGAGCACCTAGTGAGTTTTTCACTCTTACAGTTATTGCCTTCATTTCAGAAATGAAGAAACAAAGGCACAGACAACTTTGCCCAGGTAATGGATTCCAAAGAACCCCATATATAGGTGTGGACTGCATACAGATGAGGGGCTGGAGAGGTCTGGGGAAATGGCAGGGCCAAGTGGAGCCAGGGCGTTCTGAGTTTGGAGTGGTTCTGTGGCTCCCCTTGCCCTGGTTTAGAAGCTCTCCCCCACCTTTACCCTGATCCCCTGACTGTAGAGGTGAGCTGGGAACAGTATCCAAACCCTGAAACACTTGGTCCTTCCCTCATTTCTCTTTTGCACCCAAATTTAAAGAACACGTTGCTGTGTCCACACAACTGCCTAGGCTCTGGGGATAAAGTGCTGAATGAGATCTAGAGTTGCCTGACCCCACAGAGCTTACAATTCAGTGACAACTCAGAAGTTGAGCCAGTGGTCACAAGTGTGCTAAGAAGGAGAAATACAGGCCACTGCCAGTGCATAAAAGGTGGGTCTCAAGCCGCCCTGGGGCTGGGGAGTAGGGAAGGTGGTGGTTAAGGACTATTTTCTTGAGGAGAGAAGGTATTTTAACTTCAGTCTGACCTACGAGGAGGAATTAAGCAGGCTAGGGCAGTAGGTTTGGGTAGGGTCAAGGACGCAATCTACCTCAGGCAGCAGAAACATCACGAGCAAATGTGCAAGGGAGAAATGGTGTAACTCAGGACCCTGGATCAGAGAGTAGGAGGTAGGGGTCTAGAGAGGCCAGGCTGGAGGATCTGGTGAGCCAGGTGAAGGGTGTGGCTTGACCCTCTGAGCCATGGGAGCTGATAAAGCATTACTGTTCCATCTTGTTTCTCTGGGTTTTAGTAATGCAGTTTCCCACAGCATCATTTAATTTTTAAAAGTATAGTCCTTCGTGTTTCCTCTTGGATAACTTTAGAACTTCAATCAGTCGGTTGCAAGATTTTAGCTTCACTGCGAATGTAGTAAATGGAAGATGTCTTCACATGTCCCTCTGGAGGGTCCTTGGAAGCATCTCGTCATTTGTCAGGTGTTGCAGGGTAGCCACTTGGGCTGTTGCCTGTCGAGAACAGATCAGGGCTTGAGAACCGTCACTCGAGATGAATAAGTGAGAGATAAGCTCTGTGATTTATTCTTTCCTGGGGGTGGAGCGGGGCAGGGAAGTGAAGCCATATCATGGTGTCAGTCTAGGGAAGAAGGAGTTGGAGCATCAGTATAATGGCAGGCTTCTGAAATTCTTGTGAAACAGTTGGAAATAACCACTTGAGACTTTAATCTTCACCTGGATGTCTTTTTAATGATACAAGGAGCATTGACAGAAGGCAGTTACTGCTCAGGAATATAATGAAGATGAACATTACACCAGTCTTATATATGCGTATATTTCTTTTGAAGCTTGATTATCTGTGGATTTTTGTGAATGTTCATCTGTAAACTCGAAATTTTGTAGGCCCCAGGCCAAGTTGGGTTATTGTTGACTCAAGGGTTGATGTGGCCCCATGGACGCAGTTGAGGGGAGAGAAAGCTATATGTTTTAAATACATACAAGAAAAGTTTCTCACAAATATCTAGATGCTTCAGATAATACTTTTACCATCACTTGTGACTGCTAAAAAGTTTGATTTTTTTTTCAATTTTAGGTTAAATAAGTATATACAAGATTTTAGTTTATATTCATAAAAGTACAATTATAGCTTTAAAAACCAAGAGTTAATTACACTGTTGCGATGCACGTATATTTGTAAGCCGCCCTAAATTTATTTGAATGAGTCGCAGTACAAACAAATTCACAATCAAAACACTTTATGCCTCAACCCCACAGGGTAGCTCTTCCGACTTTGGGAGTTTGTTTGGGCACTTGGACCGCTGAGTATCAGCCCACCAGATACCAGGTTGTGTTATTTCTTTGGAAATTGAGGTTTGGTTTGGGTGACTCTTAACATGGTGGGAGAGCATCCACGTTGAGCAACACAGTGTTCCTGGTGTTGGGTTCACATCTTAACCTCTTGGGGTCCCTTTTTTACTGACACATCATTGTGAGCATTTTGGGCTTTCTATGCATGGATGAGATATTGGGATTAAGACAGACTAAAATTTGGGAATATTACTAAATTCTTTCTCTACCCTGATGTACTCCTTCTGTCCATTCGCCCATTGGGTCTATTGTTTTCTGAGTAGAGAGGGGATCAGTTGTGAAGGAAAGGTGAGCAAAGAGCTTGACACTTGAAGCAGGATTGAGTCAGGGAGTAGAATTGAATGAATCACGAAAATTCCTACTAAGGAGTGTCTCCTATTCTCATTCTCCTTCCTCAAGCACTATCTGGACTGTCAGGCCCTGTCCCTTCCCCCCGTCCCATTGATCACCAGTCACTGAGACCTGTTCTGAGGCTCAACTCTGCCCAGATTCTGAGCAAGCCCTGCTTGGGGCCAGGAGCATGTCAGCAGCCTCATCCCGCAGCCTAACTGTTTTGAGAACATTTCACACTCCTCAGGCTTGATGCTTGATAATGCTGCCCTGCCACTACATTTGGCCTCCTTTATCAGCTACAACCTATATTCATCCTTTGGATGATGCCTGCTTCTTCCTGTTAGAGGTGAAAATCCCCACCGTCTTAGAGCTGCCCCGAGGCCCTTCTCCCAGCATAAACATTGAGGGCCAGGTTATTCCTCCTTATTTACTCTGTGAGATCATGCTAGTTTCCAGTTGCCTGAGTTCATCACATTTTGCAGACCCAACCTTGCCCATGACAAGGTCAGTGATGTGTGGCAGCATCAGTGGACATTGCACAGATGTTTCTCTAAGCTTAAAGCCTTGTTTATATCCGGTGCTGACTAGTTATGTCTTCCTCATTCAGAATTTGTTTTGTGGACCCAAATATTAAACTACGTCTTAAACTAATTCACTATCATCACTCTATTATGCCCATTTTTCCAGGTTTTTAGGATATTTTGGAATCATGAGTCTGTAGTTTGATGTGTTCACATGTATTAAAGCTTCTAGCTCTCTATCATTGCCAAATCTGATAGCCTATGTTCTTTAAATGTTTGTTATGTAATGATTAATATATTCTAAAAGATCTATGTAAGTTATAAAACATAATAAAATGAAATATACTGTTGGACCCACCAACAAGAACTGGAATATCATTAATACCATACGTATTCCTGTCCAAACTCTGTTTTCCTCAGAGGTAACTACTATCTTGAATTTTGTTTCATTTCCTTGGCTTAATTTTAGGTTTTTCACACAATTGGTTCTCCTTAAATTACATTTTGGTTAATATATGTTAATAATAATTAACTACATGTATTCTTCTGTGACTCATTTACTCAACATTGTTTCTAAGATTTATCTTTGTGACGTAGTTATAGGTTCATTTTCTCTGTTGCTCCATCCTTCCACTAAGGTAACTAATAAGTCTGCAGTGCTGTCAGAATCAACTTTTTAGAGCTCTGGAATCTAAAAACAAAACAAAACAAAACAAATGAAAACCAGCGAATGATTAATGGATGTAATGAATTCCTGTAACTTCACATTGCCTTGGCAACTGTTTTGAACACACTGTAGGTTTAACTTTTTCATACCAGAAGCAGAGCTCAGTCACCTTCGACATAGTTTCCAGTCCTCCACCTCCTCAAGTTCCTCGGTTTGGTTGATCGAGATGTCTGTCTTATGCAACCACCTCCTGGTGACCACCTCCTTCTGAGACATATAAATACAACCTACTTAACTTGCTCCATTAACTCCAACACCCCACATGAACTGCACAGATATGCCACAGTAGCCACCTCTTGGTCACAGAGTGACCTCATGGAACACGTGCTTGCTTGCTCTAAGCCCAACTAGTTGGTGGCTCTAAACCCATCTAATTGAACTCCCTATAGAAAATGTGGTTGGCTAATGCTCTGGACATTAATAAAGGCCTTGGCCTGTAGGTCTGTCTCATCTTCCTGGCTCCCCACCTGTGGGTTGAACACATTGCCCCTGTGACCTTTCCATCAGCGCTCATCAGTACCCCTCTTTGTTTGTGGATCTGTAAGTAATAAACTTCTTCTGTTATTTAATGTGTTCTCATTGTGTTGCCTCCTCTGTGCCTGATACAACCAGACCTAACTATTCTCCTGGTTAAGGCTATCTTGCCAGGAATAAACTGGACACAGGTCAGACAAGAGCCACAAGGGCATCTGCCCCCATAAACAAATTTCCTGTGAAAAGGCCATCTAGTCATGATCAGACACTTAGGCATTAGGCCATCTGTCAGGGTAAAAATGTATACCATGAAAGGCCCATTGTAAACATCCACAACCAAATCTCTTGGAGCCCTGTCAAAGCAGGGCTAGAGTTTACAACCATTCTCCAGAGAGAGAGAGAGAGAGAGAGAGAGAGACCTCGAGAACAAATAATAGAAAAATACAACAATGAAGAAAGAAGCTGTTAAAACTTTTCAAATAATATTGTGAATTTTTATATAACTACCTACTAAATATTCCCAGCTCAACCTGATGTCTAGGGAGGACGAAGGAGGACAAGAAGATACAGGTGGGAAGAAAAGCTTTGGAAAACTTCCATGTCCGCTGGGGAATCTAGAAGGACATACACGACCAGGGAACAATGCATGAGAAGAAAAGACCTTAGAAGACTCAAACTTTCACCTCTGGATGATCTTTAGTCTCTACATAAGCAGGAAACAAAAGCTAAGGCAGAGTTGTAAATGGCACAGATAATGTGTTGGAAGAGTGCCCTAAGAGCCAATTTATAAGTCTGTGAGACAATAGGTTTTGTTTTGTTTTGTTGCATATGTTTGTTTCTTTTTGACTCTGAACATTTGAGGAAATGTCCCTCAGATCAGTAGCTGACTACTGAGTTACAATAACAGACTTCGGTGACAACACATGAAAAAGAATATCCTTTACAAAATAGTTTTTAAAAGTCACTGAACAATCTAAAAACTAAAACCCATAACAAGCAGCAACAATAAACCCTGGGGAGGGGGAAATATGATTTCCAGAGTTATATTATAATATACAAAAATGGCCAGATTTCAACAAATAATTAAGAGACATGAAAGGAGAAAAGAAAGTATGGCCCATGCACCTGAAATAAATAAAGTAACAGAAAATGCCCTGAAGAAGCCCAGACATTGGACTTAGTAGACAAAGACTTTAAATTAACAGTCTTAAAAATGCACAAAGAGCTAAAGGAAACAGTGAACAAAGGACTAAAGGAAACCAGGAGAATGATGTCTCATCAAATGGGATATATCAACGAAGGGAAATTAGAGATAGGAGCCAAACAGAAATTCTAGAGCTGGAAAATATAATAAATGAAATAAAAACTCACTAAGGGGTTTCAACAGCAAATTTGAGCAAGTAGAAGAAACCATGAGAACAATTGAAACTACCTGCTCTCAGGAGCAGATAGAAAACCAATGAATACAATTGAACAGCAAAAGAAAAAGCAACTCAGCATGTACAAATGATCCTCAATAAGATTAACAACCAATCTCTCATCAGAAATCATGGAGTCCGGAACGTAGTGGGCTGACATATTTACAGTGCTGAAAGAAAAAAACCTGTCAACAAGAATTCTATATCCAGGAAAACTATCCTTCAAACGTTAAGAAAAACAAAACCATTTCCAGATAAACAGAAGCTGCAGGAGTTCATCGCTAACACACCTGTTTTAAAAGAAACGATAAAGGGAGTCCTTCAAATTTGTTAACTGAGAAAAGTAATGAAGTTTATAATTTGGAAAAGGAGAGCTTTATTTCCTATAAAAATTTCAACCTGTAATGGCCGTTCTAGCGGGCTGGGAAGCAAGGCTCTCAGCCACAAGCCAGGAACACATGTTTCAAGGGAGCGATAATGGGAACAGGAATTCTGCTGTGGGATGCTCAAATATGCATACTTACCAAGCTATAAGAGGATCCATGAGTATTTATGAAAAGAGAAAACATACACATCCGCAGTTGTGCTCTATACCTCCCATCCCTTCGTGTCTGGGAACTAACTCAGTTTTAAGGTTTCTTTGGACTCCCCTTGGCTGAGAGGGGTCCGTTCAGTCAGCTGGGGGCTTAGGATTTTATTTTTCATTCACAAGCTGAAATGAAAGGACACTAGATGGTAACTTGAGCCATATTAAGAAATAAAGAACACCAATAAAGGTAGCTATATAGATAAATATAAGAGCCAGGATTATATTTTTGGCTTATAAATTTTCATATTATTTAAAAGACAAGTATATAAAAAAAGATTGTTAATGTGCACACAATGTATAAAGATGCAATTTCGGACACTGACAACATAAATTGGGGGAGAGGGCAGAGCTGGATAAGACCAGTGTTCCTATATACTGTTGAAGGTACTTTGGGATAAATTCAAACTGTTTTTTTAATATATATATATATATATATATATATGTACATAAACTTAAGATGCCAATTGTGGTTTCCAGTGTAACTACTACAAAAATAAATAAAAAGTATACAGAAATGGAAATGAGAAGAATTTCAAAATGGTACACTACAAAATATCAAGTAACCATAAAAAAAAGCAAAAGAAGGTAGTAATGAAGAAAGTGAGAAAAATTATATGTACAGCAAGCAAATAGCAAAGTTGAAAAAGTAAGTTCCATTCAATGAACTATTATTTAGCCATGAAAATGATCAAAGTGGATGTCAATGACAATGACCTAGTAGATAGCTTCAACATCCCATCCTTCCATACAAACATTAAAAAATCAAGCAAAAATCAGTCAGGATCAATTTTTTCAGAACTCAGGAAAACATGCAAAGTTTTACATATGGAATCAAACACTGGATGAAGAAAAGTGCAACTTAAAAATGGTAGAAAAGCTTTGGGGGACTTTTAATTTCCCTTGTCCTAATGACTCTCTAGCTCAGCAACAGTCATGAAGACAGCAGCCTATGTTTCCAGTGTGAAGGCCTGGTTCCTGTTCAGGAGAGAATAGAGCAGATCTTATTTACAAAGATTGTGTTTATCTGTTCAAACCTGTCTTCAGGCTACCTGAAGTACTAACACAAGCTGTTTGTTTTTGTTTTGCTTAACTGGGAACTCACTCAGAGCATAAAAGTAGAGGACATTGCACAAAAGCATTGCAAGGTGAATTAACAATGTATAGCCACTTGGGGCAAAAGATTATGGTTAAGGCATACAATAGAGCGTCAAAAACCTGGGAGGAAAAGCTGGGCAGAAAGGTTATTTTCTTTTTCTGGAAATTAGAACATTCCAAAGTATCATGTATACTGGGGGATTTAGAAAGCCATGTGCATACACAGAGCAGGAGACATACTTAAAAAAGACTTCAAAAGACCCTAAGCATTTGCTTCTGGATGATCTCTAGCACAAGCAGAAAGTGAAGGCTAAGACAGAGATGTAAATGGGCTGGCTAAGTGCTGAGGGAATGAGCATCACAGACCCAATCTGAAAATATTAGAGGGTGTTTTAAAAACTCCTTTTATTTCTTTTCTCAATGTCTTCTTATGTTCTATTTTCTATCTCTCTAATTTAATTTTTTTCAAAATATTAAGGGGGTACAAAAGTGTTCGTTACCTGGATACCTTTTATAATGCTTAAGTCGGGGCTATAAGTGTGCCCATCACCAAAATAGTGTTCATTGTACCTGTTAGGTAGGTTTTTACCCCATCCCTTCTCTCCCCTCTCCTCTTCTTGATTGCCAATGAGTTTTACTTTTCTCTGTGCCCATGTGTGCCCATCAATTAGTTTCAAATTATTAGAGAGTACATGGGGTATTTGTTTTTCTATTCTTGAGATACTTTATTTAGGATAATGATCTCCAGTTCCACCCAGATTGCTGCAAAAGACATTAATTCATTTCTTTTTGTGGCTGAGTAGTACTCCATGATGTGTGTGTATGTGTGTATGTGTGTGTGTATCACATTTTGGTAATCCACTTATGAAGCTGATGGGCACTTGGGTTGATTCCACATATTATCCTGGATAGAGCCTGAGCCCATCCTTCAAAGTGAGGTATCACAAGAATGGAAAAACAAGCACCGCATGTACTCGCCATCAAATTGGTACAAACTGAACAACACTAAGGTGCCCACATGGTAGTACTATTCATCGGGTGGCAGTCAGGTGGGGGGGTGGGGGTGGGTAAATTCACAACTAATGGGTGTGGAGCACACTGTATGGGGAAAGGACATGCTTGCAGCCCTGGCTCAGGTGAGGCAAATGCATTACGTGTAACCAAAATGTTTGTATCCCCATAATATCCTGAAATAAATAAATAAATAAATGAATAAATAAATATATATGTATATATGACATGAACATTGACAAAATAAAAGGGAGAAAAAATTCTACAATAACAGTTGGAGACATCGAGACACCCATTTTCCATGATGAATGGAACACCTAGACAGAAGGCCAATAAGGAAATTTGGGACTTGAAAAACACTGTAAATCAACTATTGCTAACAGACCTATGTAGCATACTTCATTACAAAATAGCAGAATATGCTTCCTCTCAAGTGAACATGGAACATTCTCATAGATACACCATAGGTTAGGCAACAAAACAAGTCTTAAAATTTATAAAAAATTAAAATCATGCAAAATATCTTTTCCAATTACAATGGAATTAAACTAGAAATCAATAGCAGAAGAAAACGGAAAAATCCACAAATACGTGGAGATGAAGAAACACACTATTTTTTTTTTTTTATTTCAGCATAATATGAGGGTACAGATGTTTAGGTTACGTATGTTGCCCCTGCCCTCCCTCCCCCCCTCAGTCCAGGTTTCAAATATGTCCATCCTATTGCGCGGTGCACATTGCACTCTTTGTGTACACATATACCCGTCCCCTCCTCCCTCCTCCCCCCTCCCCCCTGCCCAATATCTAATAGATGCAATTCTTATAT
>CAUYSK010019152.1:0-12186 GCA_963575035.1 Avahi laniger | reverse complement strand
GTGGCGTCATCCTAGCTCACAGCAACCTCAAACTCCTGGGCTCAAGCGATCCTCCTGCCTCAGCCTCCCGAGTAGCTGGGACTACAGGCATGCACCACCATGCCCGGCTAATTTTTTCTATATATTTTTAGTTGTCCAGTTGATTTCTTTCTAATTTTAGTAGAGATAGGGTCTTGCTCTTGCTCAGGCTGGTCTCGAACTCCTGAGCTCAAAAAATCTGTCCACCTCGGCCTCCCAGAGAGCTAAGATTACAGGCGTGAGCCACCGTGCCCAGTCCAAAAATTTTTATAACTTTTTAATGTAATGTTTTGATGTATATAAAGAGACAAATGAAAGGCAATTTACCTTTCGTTTGATAAGAAATTCATAATATGATTTAATCACCAAAAGAAATGCTTATCTAGTAATACAAAAATAAATTATTTCTTATAAATTCAAGTTAATATTTTATTGCAATGACATTCATTTCATATTCATAAAGTTTTGTCAATTCAATAAACCACCAAAATGACTAAAACTGTAACATTTACTCCCAGGAGATGTTTCTAGGTATTTCAAGAGTGTTTTTCTGCAAGTATAATACATTGTTTCTTTCTTCCTGCTTTTAAAACATCCTCACCACAAAAAAGCAACACTTATTTTATAGACTATAAGAATTTGAATAGAACCAAGTTTGTCATTTCTAAAATCCTATCATGTCAACTTTACTCCTCTGGACCTTAGTTTTCTTTTTGACCGAAAGAAGCTGCTGAGGTCCTGTAGCCTCATGGAAGAGAATGTTCCAGTCTTACTTCTGCCCCCTGCCCGGCCATGCCTCCTCCAACCTCCTGACCCACACCGCTCAGCCAGCAAACCCTGTGTAGAAGGCAGGGGTGAGGGCTGGTGGGGCCAGGATAGCAGGAAATAAAGCCCCCAAGACATTCGGAGGAAGATGAAATTATAAAATTCTTAGTATTTTACTAAAGAATGAATTTACAATCACACCATCATATATGTATGACAGTTTTAGAAGATTGTAATTATATTAAACTCTTCTTGGTTCACAATAAAATGCCCAAGTAAGTGAGTAACCCAAATTTTCCATACTGTAACTTAAAACCAGATATTTAACACAGTTAGTGGAAACCCAATATCTGATCCTATAAGAAAGAGTTTCACTTTCTTTAAAATAAAACTCTGAGAAACTTTTCTGAAAATACAAACTTCTCATGTTGCACACCTAAACTGTCATGGTCATAAAAGGAGACTAAATTCTTTAGTTAATCTTATTCATGAAATATTTCATGTTCTTTTAGAAAATACCACATTGTGGCTGAACACCATTATTCCATTATGCCTGAAAATAACCAGTGGCTTACAGCAGTAAACTATTCAAATTGCATTCCTTATATTAGAAAGCTAAAGTGCTCACAGAAATAGAGCTGATATTGAAATCTCTGAGAAACTCAATATGCTTTCATCTGAATACTAATTCAAATAACTTACTGGATGCCCATTTATAGTGGCTTAATAGAGTATCTTTCAAACAAAATTAGATTAATTTTACCAGCAATAAAGCCTCTATATTTTGTATAATTTATCAAATATTTTATAACGGATCATCCATTCTCAATTAGAATAGTTATACACAACTATTAGCACTGATTGGACTATTTTCTAGAACTCCAAAATGTTCTTATTCATAAGAACAAAACTTGCAAACCACACAAAACTATTCACTGCCAGTAACGGCACATAAGTTTGAGAAAATTGACAAACATTTTTGCAGCAATATTTTATTTTTTTATATATTTTTTTAGAGATGGGACCTCACTCTGTCGCTCAGGCTGAAGTGCAGTGGCATAATCATAGCTCACTTCAAGTAACAAAATTTTATAAATAAGTTTCCATAATAATTTGTATTTTAAAAAATCGGAATTCTTATCTACAATGCACCAGATCCTATCCTAAGAACTTTACACAGATTATCTCATTTTTAATTTATAACACTGCCATTCAATTACAATGTAAAGCAATTCAACCTTATTTCATCACATTTTTAAAAAATTATCATTAAAATATTTACTTGTGAACATAAATATCTGCGAGATAATCTTGTTATAAAAGCAAAGTTTTAAAATGGAATGCGGAGTTTAAAGTTCAAATCTGTTTTCTATTTGCCCTCAAATTTTCCCATATATTCATTTTCTTTCTCAAAATTATTTTGTTATAAAATATTGATTTTAGGCCATAAAGATTTCTGGACTACCAAAACTGTGATAAGCTTTGAGAGTACAGATAATAAGTCCATTCCCTTCATTTGAATGTTTAGTGAGAGGATAAGGAAAAACAGCATGAAAGAGCTTCCAGGATAAATACATAGAGAGGCTTGGGTTTGGGATAGAGTACTCTGCAGCAATTGGGACAAAGTCACCTGAAGGCACTGAGGCACTGCATGACTCCACCCAGCAAGACCATTTTGGACCCATGAAAAAATATAGGAAAAGGATGGTAAGAGGCAAAACTGGCGCCCTGGTGAACAAGAGAGGAAATGAAGAGAAAGATTCAAGAGATACTTAAGAGGGAAAATTGTCAGGGATAAAGGTTTACTGAAGGAGGGATAAGAGGAAAGTCTGAGTCTGATACCCACGTTTGTTTCCTAGGTAACTCGGGGAATGATGGTGCTATGAACTGCAAAGGAAAATAGAGGAAACGAATTCTTGGTGGGATGAAGGAGAACATCACATGCAGAAAGAGAACCGTTTTGTGCTGGCTAAGTTTGAATTGTTACTGTTTCATCCCAGTTTGCATGGACAATGAGTATTTTCATGTACAAATCTAAAGTTCAGAGCTGAAGATACAGATTTTAGCATTGTCAGTTCAAAGTGGTACTTAAAAACTGGAAAATTAGTAAGCTTGTCCAGAAAGCATAGAGAGAATGAAGGGGAAAAAAAAGAGCAAGAAAGAAATTTGAAGAAATATCACTGTTTGAGGAGAAGATGGTGGTAAATCTTATCCCAAGTTGCATGTGAAGACTGGACCACCAGATTTGGTAAGAGATTAGGAGGGTTACCAATAAATTTAGTAAAAGGAATTTTAAGGCTGGTGTGGCAAAGGACATAGAGGTTAGCACAGTAGGATGAGGAATTAATAAGAAATTAGGTAGAAGATACAGCAAATGAATTTTATCAAGATGTCTAGCTATAGAGAGGAGAGAAACGGAGTCTTGATAAGTAGAGCAGATTGTGTTTGTTGCTTACTTTTTTGTGTTGTTGTTTTTTTTTTTTCTTTGAGAACAGGAGAATATTAACCGTATTTATAGGCAGAGAAAAAGAGCTAATAAAAAGTTGTAAGTTAAAAAATAGGAGAAACAGAAATAACTGACGAAAAAGGACTCTGTAAAAAAAAAAAAAAACAGAGAAGATAAAGAAAAAAAATGGAAAGACCAGTTATAAACAGGAAGGGGTTTCATTGCCTTATTCAGAGATTGAAAGTAGGAATGTGAGCATCTATAGGAGGTTTTAGCCCAGGCAATGCTATAATTGGTGTTCTTACTTAAAATCTTTCAGTAAACAAAAAAGTTGTTTGTGAAATACAGGAGAATAACTTCACTGTGATAAGAATATTAAGCATATTTACTCCTTTAGTTAAGAATATCCAAAATACAGCTTTCGGTAAACATTATTTCAGTAACAGGTACAGTACTGCTGTTAACTGACCATACTTGGAGACTTTGAGATAGTTAATGTCCCTATTTTGCAGAGGCAGTGACTGAAACTCAGAGGATTGGGTTACTGGTCAAGATCACATAGCTAGAGTGCCAAAGCTAGGATTCAGAGCTTCGTCTATCTGACTTCAAAGCCCATGCTTTCTACATCACATTGTTTCCTCTCCTATTTTTCCTATCTGACCTTACAGTTTAGTATAAACCACTTCTTTGATATTTAATCCATAGACTGTAAACCTCTGCTCCCATGTGATTTAATACATCAGGTTGCCCGTTGGTAACTCGGAGCGCTCCAGAGATCCTACTATGAAGTGATGGCATTTTCCGCTCTCTTCTCATTACGTTCAAAACTCGCAAGTCCACTCCCAGCCAGCGAACTGGTAATTTGGGCTAAGCCATCCAGTTTCTTCACCTTAGACTCTGTCCCTAGTCTTTCTAACATCTCCACGTGGTGAAATGCTAATCCCTGAAGACTCCATCACTTCTCGAGTCTGATCTACAGCTCTTCGTGAAGTGCATCTATCACTAGATAGAGCTAATGATCCCTGGGCTGGTACCCACAGGACATTTTAAAGCACTTATCACTCAGAATCATAATAATTACTCTAATCTCTCCCATGTTGACTGTGAGCCTTTCAAAGACAAGATAATATTTTATTCAATGTTGAATCAATAGTTCCTAAAGCAATATGTGCACAGTGGATAATAAATAACTCTTTGCTGTGTAGTGAAAACGACATGAGCTTTGGAGGTGGTAGGGGAGAGGGGGTTGGTCTCTAGTTCTGCCTTACGTTACCCCCATGAGCGTGGGCAAGTTAATGCCTGTGAGATCCATGTCCTCAACTGCATGGACATAACATTACTTACTTTAAACAGTTGCCATGAGGATTTAAAGAGAACTGACACAAGGAATTAGAATCCCTGGTACATACTAAATCACTTAAGAGATGTTAGTTTCTTGTCCATTCACGTCTGACTTCTTGAATGTCTGAATACAGTGTAGGTACGATTCAACAAGAGTAATTATATTTATTGATGGAACGAATATTAACCACATATCTAATAAGAATAAGGAACTCTAGTAGGTGCAATGTGAGTCAGAGAGATGAATTTCTGCACTCAAGGAGTTGATAATCATGTAAGAAAAATAAAATTTATTTAAATGATGAGATTTTTTTAAAAGGTAGAAAATTGAGTGCTATAATTAAGTGCATGGATACTGCTATCGAGAATGCAAGGAAGGATGCAATTGCCTTTGGTTGGGGAAATATCAGAGTGGTCACCAATCTGGAATCTGGAATCTGAAATAAGTTTTGAAGAATTGATTATATCTTGGAGCCATGGATATAGAGTAAAAGAATAAAAGGTACAGTATGAGCAAAGGCACAGAGGCAGGAGAGCAAAGGATTTCTCTGGGAATGAAAAGTGGTTTGGTTTTACTTGCTAAAATATAAATAGCATGAGAAAGTACAGGGAATAAAGACCTCAAATTGAAGGAAAAAGAATCTATTGAAAAAGTAAATGCTCACTTGGTTATCTGGCTCATAATACTCATGCTTCCTAATTTGAGTCCTTCTATGTTACTCTTTAGGATTTTGAAACAAAGTTATACAGAAGAGGATAAGGGAATTAACATAATTTGGTGTTATATATTGTACATGGGAGCAAATTCTATTTACTGATGTAGTTGAGAAAGGAGTATAAGCCCTTTTCCTAAATGGGTGGGTTTTGTTTACTATTAATTTTGACTACATACATGTGATGATTTATCCCCAGCTTGCAAGACTGTGAAAACAGAAAATATAAGTAATGATTAAAGACAGTCTTATTTATTTAAAAAAAAAAAAAAAACACTTCCTGGGAGATTCCAGCGTCCTCCTCCACTGACCAGCCCCTTGCACTTCTGTCCCATACTCAAAATGTTCTACTGCCCCCTGCTGCTTTAAATTTAGGATACTTAAAGAAAAAAATCTTTCATTATCTTTCAGTGATATAATTGATTCCGCCACTTTTCTTTGTTTCCCCTTTTCTTCCAGAATGACCAAGGCTCTACGGATGTTCTTGCTGGGCAAATTCAACTTTGATAGTAATGAAGATGTAAGAATTATGCAAAACTTGGTAGAAGGAACTCAAAGCTTTGAAAATTCCACATACACTTAAGCAATCCTATGTAGACACCATCACTTATCTAAGACTGCTTAATTACACATTTTTATCAGGAAGTAATAACCAATCTCCAGACACATCATTGGCCTCTCATTGCATTGGAAACCCATATTTTCTTACCCATGTATATTAGAAGTTTCCCATACATGGCATTCTATATAAGTTAGCTTAAATTTAATAGAAAGAATAAACCTGGCTTATGTTATGTTATAGAAATTTGTTCATTAATTTAAGTGTTTTAACAGGTGATATAGATTTTAAATTTTTTCCCATGAGATGTGATCTAACCAGCTCCAGTTCGACCAACATTTTTTTCTTCCTTTTTTTGTCTATATGATGTGTATGTGTTTATGCCTTCTGTTTACATTCTGTATGTTCGGTCACAGGGTTCTAGGACAACCAAAATAAAAATTACAAAAGACAGCCATTTTGACAGTTCTAAGTCTAGCAGTAACCGAATGATACATCATCATTCTAAGTATAGCTTGCTTTGAATACTACATTTAGCAAACACTTTTGAGTACCTGCCATGTGTTAAAATGTAGTAAAAATATTTATTCCTCCTTTCAGAAGTTCCTGGTCTAGTGTATTAGCAGAAGGACTACCCCTCTTGCATTTTTCGATCTTAGATAAATTAAGGTGCCACAATCCAATGACTAATTCAGCCCACATGTAATAAAACCATTCTTGATTCCTTTTGAAGTTATATATTACCATGTAACAAAGTACCTAAAAACTTTAAGAGCTCCAATAACAACAACCAGTCGTTATCTCTTAAAATTCTGTGGTTTTAATAGGTAGTTTTTATGCTTTATATGGTATAGCTGGGGTGCTAGATGAGTGGAAGCTGCAAACTGGCCTGACAGTTGAGACTCGCTGGAAGCACGAAACATTCGGTGTTAGCTGTGGATCTCCACCTTCCTCCACGTAGATCTCCTCATATCACTTCTTGGGCTTCCTCGCGGTACTGCAGCTCTTCCAAGAAGGTGCACTCTAACCACACGCATTCCAAAAGGACCAACCCCAATATATAACCATTTATCAAGCCTCTGCTTGCATCTCATTTGCTAATGTCTCATGACCAATGCCAGTCACATGGCGAAGCCCTTATTAAAGGAAAGATATTACACAAGGGCATGAAAACAGGGAGGTGGTGTTTCCCTGGGATCACAGTAGTAGTCTACCATGATTCCTCTCCTTTGTTTACAACCAAGCACCTTTGAATTTCACCTTGAAATGTTCCTCAAATATATTCTATATTATCCATTCACTACCTTCTAGTTCAATTTTTACTTCTCTCTCACTTTATTTACTTTCTTCCTCTCTTTCCTTCTTTTTTGTTTGTTTGTTTTTGGTAAAAATCTAGCTGGGTTTTAATTAGGATTGGGGGAAAAATAGTGGCTTTCACTTAATGAATAAACATGTATTGAGTAGGATACATTAATACACTGCAGTAGGAACTGTGTACGACATGAGAGACTGAACAAAATACTTCCTCTGTTGTCACAGCTAAAATCCTGCAGGACAAACAATATAAGCCACCAGTCCTTTAAATTCGTTCACAGAATTGTAATTATTTTTTTGTTTTACAGAATTCAACATGTCACAAGACTGTTTAAACATTTTCCATGCTTTCCCCAGCCAAATTAAGGAGATCCAAACTCTGTATCACCTCATTTATGGTGTCATAGCCAGCTTTTCCATGTTCATCTCCCATCACTTCCCCTCGACTTATCATTCATTCTCCTTTGTTGAGCTGTGTCTTCATTCCTGTCATTCTAACTGGCTGGAATATTCTTCCCTAGTCCTCTGTGCCCATTGCATGTAATTTTCTTTTGAGACCCACACTCAAGTACTTTTCTATAAGGCACCCACAAAGACAGAAAGAACAATTTAAACATATATGCCTACACAGCACTCTCTGACATGGTATTGATGTTGTTTCACTATGGTGAGTGTTCATCCATTTACTGGATTGTGGGCTCCTTGAGGGCACCATGTTCATGGTCACACAACTTGGTATTTTCTAAGCTGTACAGAGCTTGGTACAAAGGAAGAAAAGAATGGAAAGGGGGAAGAGTCATCTTTCTTTAATTTCTATGAAATTTACTGTCTTTCATAAATTATCTTCAGAATAAAAATATCACTGTTATAATTATATTTCGGATTTAAGACCTCAGAGCTTCTCAAGATAAAACGTGTTCTAAAGATAAATGGGGGCTAATAAATTCCTGTCCAGTCAATAAAAGAAAATAAATAAATGAAATGTAAATATGAAGAGCCACTACACTCAATTCAATCTTTGTTTTAATGCTTCCTAACCAGCAAAATGGCTGACTTTCAAGGGCATTGACAGTGGCACTCTAAATCCAACCAAGAAATCCTAAATTAAATTCTACCCAAAGCAATCTTAAGCAAAAATAACAAATCTGGAGGCATCACGTTACCTGACTGCAAATTGTACTACAAGGCTATAGTAACCAAAACAGCATGGTACTGGTATAAAAAAAAGTAGAGACACAGACCAATGAAATAGAATAGAGAACTCAGAAATAAAACCTTCTAACTACAACCAACTGATGTTCAACAAAGCAGACAACAACATACACTAGGAAAAGGAAGCTCTACTTAATAAATGGTGCTGGGAAAACTGGATAGCCACATACAGAAGAATGAAAAAGGACTCCCATCTCTCACCATATATAAAAATTAATTTAAAATGGATAAAAGACTTAAATATCGGGCATGAAATCATATAATTTCTAGGAGAAAACATAGGAAAAATTCTTCTAGACACTGACCTTAGCAAAGAATTTATGACTAAGACCCCAAAAGCAATTATAGCAATAATGAAAATAAATAAATGGGACTTATTTAACTTATAAAGCTTCTGCATAGCAAAGAAAATAATCAACAGAGTTGATTATTAGATAACCTAAAGAATGGGAGAAAATATTCTCAAAGTATACATCCAATGAAGGGTGAATATCCAGAATCTACAAAGAACTCAAACAAATCAGCAAGAAAAAAAACAAACAATCCTATGAAAATTAGGCAAAAGACATGACTAAAAGTTTTTCAAAAGAAGATAGACAAATGCTCAACAAACATATGAAAAATTGCTCAACATGACTACTCATCAGGGAAATGTGAATTAAAACCACAGCAAAATACCACCTTACCCCTGTCAGAGTGGCCATTACTAAAAAGTCCAAAAACAACAGATACTAGCATGGATGCAGAGAGAAAGGAACACTTACTCATACACTGTTGATGGGACGGCAAATTAGTACAACCTTTATGGAAAATGGATCCAGCAGTCTCACTACTGGGTATCTACTGAAAGGAAAAGAAGTTTTTTGTTTGTTTTTTTTTTCTCAAAAAGGCATCTGCACTCAAATGTTTATTACAGCACACTTCACAACTGCAAAGATGTGGAATCAACCTTAGTGCCCATCATGAATGGATAAAGATAATGTGGTATATATATTAATATATACCATGGAATACTACTCAGCTATAAAAAGGAATGTAAAAATGTCTTTTGCAGCAACATATATGGAACTGGAGACCATTAATCTAAGTGAAATATCTCTGGAATGGAAAAATAAACACCACATATATTCACTAATAATTTGGAGCTAAAGGATTGACACACATGGGCACAGCACAAAGAGATGTAAAGGACATTGGAAACCAAGAATGGGGGAACATGAGAGGGAAGTAATGGGCAAAAACTTACCTATCGGGTACAATGAATGCTATTCTGGTGATGGGCACACTAAAAGTCACAAATTAAGCATTATACAAGATAGTCAAGTCATGAAAACATTTGTACCCCCCCTTAATATTTTGAAATTAAATAAATAAATTCTACCCTCTTATGAATAGAATCCAAACAGAGAACCTGTGTTAAAGTAAATCTTACTACATATGAAACTAAAATATTTCATATGACACTACTTTAACGTTAAAATCACTGTGAAAATAGTCATTAAGATTTCCAAAAACATAATATTTAAAGTAAAATATGTCTTCAACTTTAATCATAATACAGTTATAAGGTTTCATTAGTGAATGGATTTTAACATAGTCTATAGGTGATGACAGAATGTAAATTTATATCATGAAAGCTCCATATCACATATAATCAGATACAAACAATTGTGTAATTCACTAAGCCATTGAATTTATGGTAACAGACTTTATTGGATAATAAATGTTTGCTTTAAAATTGCACCAAGGCCTTCTAAAGTCAGACCCCACTTAACATTCCATCTCATCTCCGAATCGCTTGCTCTCCCCTCTTGCTCCCTGACGACATTGGATTGCACATGTCATTTCCTCTAGTAGATGTTACACCCTCACTTTAACTTCCCTCTTCAAATACATCTACTTTTTCAAGATGCACCTCAAGTGCCACCTCTTCCCACAGCCCTCATGAACTTTTTAACTAAAAGTGAATGTTCTATCCTCTGATATCATGCAGCAATTTCAATGTCAATACTCTGAAAGCTGTCAATGCTTTATAGATGTGTCCTTCCATCCCTCCCATAGAAATAGTGTTTTATTTATCTTGAACATCCCACATTGCCTGGCACATGGTAAACACTGGATGAATGTTTGTTGGCTTACAATAAATGATTACACAAAATGAATCCTGAATCTTGCCTTTTAATTTGAATAGTCATTTACTTAAATGGTTTTACTTTCATTAACACCCAAAAAGACTACAGTTTGTATTGGGTATTTTAATTTTAGCCAATTCTTCATAGGAAAAGAGAATAAAACATTACAAATTGAAAAAATACAAACTTCATGATATGAGAAATTGGATTACAACATGAACAAAAGCATAACTATGAAATGTGTCAGATGCTTCTGCACACTTTGGCAAAGTGATGCAAAAAAAACTAATCTTCATTTCTTTAGTTCTATTTTTGCCACTTATTAGATATGTACCATTTCTGTAAAATGAGGTCGATAATATCTCCTTTTCATATTTCACAGAATACTAGTAATAAATGTATATGAAAATCCTTTCTTTA
This sequence comes from Avahi laniger, assembly GCA_963575035.1. Taxonomy (NCBI): domain Eukaryota; kingdom Metazoa; phylum Chordata; class Mammalia; order Primates; family Indriidae; genus Avahi; species Avahi laniger. The sequence goes on along the minus strand of CAUYSK010019152.1, from coordinate 1,266 downwards.
CAAACTAAAAAGTAATCCTTGATTACTATTGAGCCAAAAAGTCAATAGCGTATTTTTACACCAGAAATGATTGAGCCTGATGAACATTTAGCCCGATCCCTGTCTAGCATACTTAGGGACAAGTTTCCTTGGAGAAATAAAATATTCATCATTTCTAATTATAAATGGTACTGTTGTCAAGACAACTTTTCTCAGGAGGGATAGGATTATTGTAAAATGGCCTTCTTTAACAATTATTTTTTAAATCTCAATTTTTATTTACAAATGAAAATGCATCATCCTCTAATAGCCCATTAATCAAAATACTCACCAATTTAAAAAACATGTTATTTGGGAAAGCTTTCAATAGACTTTTCTTCTTTAGCTCTTCTAGTGAATTAGAATTCATGACATGATACGGTAACTATGTGGCTCTTCAGTTAAAAGCAGGAACTCTGAAACTAGCATTACATGTTCCATAATAGCACATACACTAGAGTTAGTATGCCCCATTAATGCCTGGCCACTGGGGCAAAATGATATTTTGAGGCATGAAGAACAAGAGGGTAATTGGGCATAACAGGGATCCAACTTCAGCAGACATGGGTCTGTCTGGCCATTCATATATCATGATTCACTGCAGCGTTGCAAAAAAGAGGCATTCTCCTACACACGGTTATAGAGAGTGGAACAGTAGACACTGGAGATTCAGAAAGGTGGGAGCGGTGGGAGGACGATAGGGATGAAAATTCCCTAATGGGTACACCGGACACTATTCAGGTGACGGTTACACAAAAAGTCCAGACTACACCACCACGTAATATACACATGTAACAAAATTGCACTCACACCCCCAAATCTACTTAATAAATAAATAAGTAAACTGCAGAATACATTATGACCAAAAAAAGAAAATTACTAAGAGAGTATGTGAAGTAACATATGCGTTAATTAGCTCAATTTAGCCATTCTACAATATACACATATTTCAAAATATCATGTTGTACATCATAAATATATACAATTTTAAAAATATAAATAGGTCGGGTGTCGTGGCTCACGCCTGTAATCCTAGCACTCTGGGAGGCCGAGGCGGGCAGAAATTTGAGCTCAGGAGTTCGAGACCAGCCTGAGCAAGAGCAAGACACCGTCTCTACTAAAAAAAAAATAAAAAGAAATTATCTGGACAACTAAAAAAATATATAGAAAAAATTAGCCGGGCATGGTGGCGCATGCCTGTAGTCCCAGCTACTTGGGAGGCTGAGGCAGTAGGATTGCTTGAGCCCA
>CAUYSK010019151.1:0-57377 GCA_963575035.1 Avahi laniger | reverse complement strand
TTTCTTTCTATTTTTGGTAGAGATGAGGTCTCGCTCTTGCTCAGGCTGGTCTCGAACTCCCGAGCTCAGAACGATCCGCCCACCTCGGCCTCCCAGAGAGCTAGGATTACAGGCGTGAGCCACCGCGCCCGGCCTAGAAATTATTTTTAAGTCTGAGCCACTTATGGCTACTCCACCTGTTCTCATTGCCATTATGAATCTATTCCTTTTAGTAAAATTTTGCGGAGACAAAAGGGAGGCAAATAGGTGAGATCAGTTAACCTTTTAAAGTATTGTCAAAGAAAAATTGCACCAAACTTGTTAAACAGGAAGGAAAACTTTATTCGAGACTTTTGCAGTTGGGAAAAGAAATTGAACTTAACTCCCTGAAACAAAAGGCACCAGGGTGTTTATGCTCTGGGGTGAGCTAGTAGAAAAGGACTGGAGGGCCATAGTAGGGGATTGGTCAGTATGATTATCTGTGTTTGCTAATTGGTACTTATCTAAGTTAGGCTTATACCCTGCCACTGAGACTGAGAGGTAGGGGCATTAACTTTCTTGATGTTTGTACTTAAAAGGAATGGCTCCTAGGTCCTTTTAAAGACATTCCCGAATTGTAGAAGATTAACATCACAAAGAGGTAGAGGAAAAATAAAGTAAAAGCCCTAAGAAAAGAGAAGAGAGGGACCTATAGTCAGGAAGAAACCTGCATAAAGTTTAATCAAACTCAGGGGAAATTTAAGGCTATCTTGGTCACTATCTTGTTTAGAATCTCAGAATTAACATTTCTAAAATCTTCTCAAATAATTCGTATTCATAACTAATTTAGATACAACAGCACATCTGTGATATTGTAGAACAGGCTAACTCAAACTTATGACTAAAGCAAATTTAAATTAAAGCTGTTTTTTTAAGTTCATTACCATGCATATACTTTTTTCTGTCTTTATAAAAGAAATTCATTTTGCTTTCACTCCCACCCACAAATAATTTGGTTAATTGATTTTTAGCAATCTATTGTATTACTTTATGTTTGGTGTTCTTCATGTTGCAGATTAAATTAACAATAAAATATTTTTTAAAGTTATAAAAACCGATAACACATTGTCACACCAAGAAAACTCCCAAGAGATTTCTCTTATGTCACAACAGTGGCAAAGCTAACCCGGGCTCTGTTGATGTAAAACGAAAACTTTTTATCATGATTGGGCCATTTATTTTGGTCTTTCAAACAAATATGTAGGTAGAATAAACTTCTCAAACTTCTGAGGATTAGAGTAGTGAGTCCTTAGGGTATCTAAACCCCTCTCCCTTTTCCCCAAATTAATGGCCCTATCAGAGGGAGAGAAGATGACTGGTCAGTAAAATAGTGAGGCCTCTAAGTAAAATGAAACTGTAGGGGTGAGAAGAAACTTGTCCTTTCTCCCAAAAGTTTGGTGAAAGATCAACTCATAATTAAAGGCAATTTAATAATAAAAAAGTTTATTTACCATGCACATGGGGAGAATCACAGAGTGACCCAATATCCCAATGGAATCCAGATATTTTTACAGATGCCTTTTAGAGAGGAGGGGGAAAAATGAAGAATATAGGTAATTCTGTTTAGGGGCAATATTTAGTTAGTAGGGAGGATGAATAGATACTTGGGAGAATGAATGGAAGAGGGAAACAGATTGTCTTGTAAATTCACCTGAGAGAAAGATATGTTTTAAATGATTTGGACCAGATCTGGTTGCATTCTTGATCTTCTTTCCTATAATATATTGATATAACAGGGAGAGGAAGGGAAGTCCGTTGTTCTTTTTGTTTATGTAGATAGAGCACAAGGCTCTTCTAAGGGCCTATTAATCTCTAAGAGCCTTTAATTCAAAATATTCTTTAAACCAAGGAGTCATATTTTGGGATGAAATTTCCTGAGCCCCTGAAAACATTATAGTTTCTCTCATTTGAATGGAAGTAGAAGGACTCTGGTAGCTATTTTTCAGCCACCACTGTATTCCAGGGGATTTTTTCTGGTCACTGTCTCCTGACCATTGTAAAGAACTCTGCTTTGTGGATCCTTTATCCCCAGCTTCTGCTGACCTTGTGGAAAATGCCGACTACAGCCACACATCTTAGTTTAAGGACCCTTTTCCCTGGCTCTGTCACTTGAGTTAGGAGATTTCACTTGCCTTTAGTAATGCTGCCTGGGCCTGCTTAAACATTTTAATCCAATTTCACACAGAATTTTGAGCATCTAGAATCTTGAATTGTGATCACTAGCCAGATGGCTGTGATCAAATAGGGATAATTTGTGTGACCTTCACTGAAATCAGCATTCCTAATGTAGGCAGATAAAATATACCTGATGGCTTTCTTTTACCATATTTCGTAGATCTGGGCTCTAGTAGTATCTCGACAGGGAACGATTAACTGATGATATAGGTTTTCAGATTAAATTAAGCCAATGGATATTAAAATTAGATATTTTCCAGATTAAAACAGTTAATCCTTTCCCCTCAGTATTTATTAATATAATTTTTATTTATTTAATAATTAGGCTTTTATTAAAATAATACTTTTTATCATGTTATTTTTATATTTTCCATAATTCTGGAGTGCCACCAATACATTTTGCTTGCTTAAAATATTATTTTTTCAAACATATATGAATTTTGCTCAAAAAGCATAGGAACAAACTTACCCAAAGCACCTTTATTCTCTTCAAAATTAAAGCATAATACTCCAGCACCACACTGATACTATTTTTAATATAATGTGAAAATATGTATTATGAATGATAAATTAGTTCAGCCTAAAAATTATAGCTCTGACTTCAGAGATTAAAAATAGATAAATACAATGTAATTCATCAAAGACAGATGCAAAAATATAATGCTGCACCCTCAATAGGATATCCAATATCCATGTGTCACTACTGACCATTTGAAATATAGTCCAGATTGAGATATTTGTAAGTATAAAATACACACTAAATTTCAAAGACTTAGTGGAAAAAAAACTTTCATAAGTTTTGTATTGATTACATAATAAAACAATAATAATTTGAGTATATTAACTATAATATATTGTTAAAATTAATTACACTTGTTTCTTTTCATTTTTTAATGTGGCTACTAGAAAATTTAAAATTACATATGTAACTTGTGCTGTTGCTTTAATGTCTTAGCAAATTTAATTTAGTCTTTAACTTCAATGTACATGATTTTTTGGTTTATGATTACCTGAAACAAAAATATGGGTTATGAAAAGAACAAAAATATGGGTTATTATACTGTCTCAGAATCATTTCTCACAATTAAAATCAATAGAATTTATTATTAAATGGCCAATATTCACTATATTTGACCTACAAAAACAGCTAGTTCATATAGTGTAACTTTTCCATCCTTGATCTTTTCCTTTAGATTTAAAAGTTTGCTGGTGTATCTCTTGTGATACCAAATAACCATGACTATCTTCTTATTACCTCTGACATCTAATCTAAATTTTTCTGTATCAGTGCTCAAAATTCCCACTTGTATAAGGGGTTTATTTGTGAGAATATATTGGCTGTGTCAGAGTTTCTTTAAATTAAAAAATATGTATATACAATACCACCTGTATGGTTCTCTGAAGCCCTGTCTCAGGACTAGCAGCAGAGTCTCTCTTAATAGTCTCAGAGCTGGGGATATTGAAACAGACACAGTGACACCCTTTGAATTAATGAGGAGAGGAGCTAATCTTAACTCCTTTACTCGGTGTCCCAGAAACTGGTAATAGGGAGAGATAACGGAAACCAATAGGGAAAATTATTACAGAAGAAGTGTGGCTGTCTGGGCTAGAAAGGAAGACTGGGCTCAAATGTAAAGTTAAGGGATATTTCTACCATAATGTGAGTCTATGCCCAATTATTCTTCAATCTGACTCCTCTTGGAGCTATTGTATCAACTAAAGAATTGTTCTACTATAGATCCAAGAACTTCCCTGAAAAAGCTGAGGAGGAAAGGGGTAGGAGTGTCCATAATGGGGGTGGGGAGAGAAAAGAACATGGAGGTCAATAGATCAGACAAGCCCAGATGAGCCACGACCATTGACAGTGAGCATAGCAGGATGCTGGCAAACAAAGTGAACATAAGAGCAAAAAAATTTTTGAAAAAGTTACAGACAGCAGGTCTGATAATGTGTGACAATTTCCCATTCCCAAGGATTGCTAGAGAAACTCTTTTTTAAAAAAATTCAGATTATGGGGGTACAAACATACATGTCTTGCTTTTGTACAATTTGAGTCAATGTTATAAGCGTTTTGCTAAGATCAAGTGTAGTATCTGTCCTTATCAATTTAGAGAAACTCTTTAAGGAAGAGAATTATAAAAACAGCCTGAATTTTCAAAGGATTCTAGAAACATCTTGAAGTTTCATTAAGTCAGGACATATAGAGCTTTGGGATATTGTTGTTGTAAATATAGCAAATTGTACTCTCTGGTGCTTTAGACCAGAGGGCCAGACAGATAATATATTAGCAAAAGTTGCACCCTTATTCAGCCCTCCCTGTACGCATATTTAATTCTCTCCTGAAATGTAATTCATGGTGTTTATGTATTGGGGTTCAGTTATTCTGGTCAAATTTGGACCCATCGGAGACCTCTTTGACCATAATTAGTATAGAAGGCCTCCATGAGTTTCAGTGTTGGGTATTTTGTCCCATAAGTTCACGCTTCTTCCAAAGCCATCTCAAAATGGAGATATTCTGTGTGATATAGTTTAGATTTTCAGATGATTTTTATATTTTCCGACGCCAGTGTTGAAAAATTCTCCATAGATCAGCTGGTAGTATCTGTTCTCATATGGCTTCAGTGACTTGCTTTGATGACTTCATGTTCTGTGATAAAGCAGCCCAGTAGAGCACCTCATTGGGGGAATGGTCCTAGCTAAGGAATTCTACTGAAATCATTCTTTGGTCTGAGCTAATATCTTGGTTTGCTCCCCGGAGAGATACACTCATATACTTACATAGTCCCTTTATCCTCTGATCTCTGAAAATCACCTGATTAAGCCTCTGCCCTTTCTCAGCATTCTGCTAGATGTCAAGGATACAGTGGTAAATAGAATTTTAAAATGATATATATTAAAATGAAATTATTTAACTCCCAGTAGTAATTACCAATTAACCTTTGCCTGGAACCATGGAAATTAAAATATAACCATTTTATAATGCTTGTTTTTTCACTTCTCCAGTTGCCAAATTCTACTTCCCAGTGAACGTAAGCCCAGCTGATTAAGTGTCCCTCTTGATATCTACCTAAAAGAGACATTAACACAGGACTCATCTCTCTACTTCTTTCCCTTTTCTTCATGCAGAGTGAATAGTTTGAAACTTACTGTTTGTGGGAAAAAAGCAAAGTAATGTGGTATGTGAGGTCTACTAACTCATTTCTTCATTCAATAAACAATTAAAAGCTGAAGAATATTATCCTGAAGTTTAGAGTAATTAATAATAACTATGGCATGGTTAATTAATAGGGCCATCTTAAACACCTCTTTTTCCTCAAAATCAATTCTAGTGAAATAACTCTCTTAATATCTTTCTCATTTATTTACCTTTCTAGTGAAACTGCTTAGAATGCCTAGTTTCTGTCATAATTTGCTTTCTCTAGAAATACAGAACTTTCACTCCAGAAAATCACTGCAATAAAGTGGTAAAAAGGAGATTAGACATCAAGAAAATACTAAACTAAAAGAAAAGGAAATCTGATTATGTTAGTAGGAATGGAGATGGGGAAAGTCCTGAAACATATTTAGAACATAGCATTACAGAGACTATCTTTCTGAAAGGACATATAGGACAAGTCAAAGTAAGTCTAGAATGGCTTGTTTGACATGTAAGTGCTTTGCAAATATTTTTTGTGAACAAGTGTTTTAAACATTTTTTGCTTGGTCACCTCTGAAGTGCCACTAGATTGGTTGCAATTATGTGAGATTATTCAGCTAGGTGTGAACAAAGAGAATCATAACACAAATATTAGATGGAGAAATAAAATGCTTGGGGAAAAAATAACTAAAGGCACAAATATACTGATTTTCTGACATTTGAAATATTGATGGCTAATATTTACTTTGCAGGACCAGATACTCCTTTAAATGCTTTAAATACATTTACATGCATGTATTAAATAAATTAATGTACATGATAACCTTTTAAGTTAGCCACTGCTATTTTTCCTTTGTTACAGGGGAAGAAACTAGAGCCTAGGTAGTATAGTAATCTGTCCATGTTATGTCATTTCGCAGAATAAGGATTAGAAAGTATCTTAGAATTATGGACTATAGACTGGCCTGGTAAAATAGAGACCCAATGTTTCCTTTGTATAGTCTGAATAGTAAAAAAAAAAAAAAAAAACTCCATATGTGTCTACACTGAAGAATGCCTCCAATCAGCCTGTAGACAGAAACTGATCAGATCTATGTGATTTACCTTTTAATCTTCTTCCATTTCAGCCATCCTTTTCTCATAATATCCAAAACACACTAATGGTGTACATTAAAATTAGAAGCTTTAATAGAAAAATAGCAAAGACAGGACATGAGAACCAGCAATCTTAGAATTGTAATTTATATTCCAGTGGGAGCCATATATGAAAAGATTTATTTTAATTTAATCCCCAGTCAGGGGTTCCGTTTTAAGAGCAAAAAAGAAACACTGAAATCAGCTGTCTATGAGTAAAACAGATTTTTAATATAGTTAGATTATAAGGTAATAGCATTTTGCAAGTTTCTCAAAACTTAGGCTCCCACACAGATTTAATTGCCACAAGCCATTAGTTGAGAAAATTTTTCTGAGAAATTATATATTAAACAAAAGTGTGAGTGGAAAGCAACTGTTTCAAATATCTTAAACTGTGGAACTTTCACGTAAAATGTTTTTTTCTTCTTTGAAAAAAGAGAAGATTATGCTCTAAAATAAGTTTAGAGTTTCTCAAATTTTTGACTCATTTGTAAAGTATATCAGCAGGGAAAAAAAACTATCAAATAAAAAGGAAAAGAGAGAACTTTATTCAAATTCCCTTTTGCATTTTTTTTCTTTTTTTAGCAACCAAGTTAATCCACATGACATGAAAAAAGTTCAAAACAAACTAAAGTGACAGATGCTTTTTCTCCATTTGCCCCATTCCAGCTTCATTCTCCACCCTGTTTTATGTTGCTCTAAGCCCAGGAACTCTGAGCACTCAGGCTCCCTTGATAGCGGGCTTTAGTTGGATTTGGGTGATGAGAACACAGGCATTTTAAAGGAGGGGAGAAAGGCAAAGATTTCTTCCCCTCTCCATCATGCTATCATATTTGTCCCTCACAGTCATTGCCTCCCTGTGTGGCAATAACATCACTAGCAGGACAACTTATCCAAGATTGTAGCTTCAATGAACACTAATAACTATTTCCTCCTTTTTCCCCTGAACCCCTCAAGGTGGTAACAATGTTCCTCTGCAGTTATTCTCTGGGTGTCTCACTACCTATTGCTTTATCTTTTAATCCAGGAGCTATCTTTTGTCCATGCATGATGTTTAGCAACATGCCTGGTCTCTACCAGAAGCAAGTAGCACCCCACCCTGGTAATAAGGATCAAAAACGTTAATTTTAAAATGTTCCTTGGGATACAAAATCCTTTTCCATCCCCACTCTAGTTGAGAACTGCTGCCATAAACCATCTCATGGTTAATAAGTATTCTTTTCTTTAAAGACTCTTTATTTCCGCAATTTAGTGGAATTCTTTTGTTTGTTTTCTTTGTTTTGCTTTTGTTTAAATAGGATCTTACTCTGTTGCACAGGCAGGGGTGCAGTGGCATGATCATAATTCACTGCAGCCTCTAAGTCCTGGGCTCCAGTAATCCTCCTGCTTTAGCCTCCCAAATAGCTGAGACTACCTAGGTGTGCCACCACACTGGTCTAATTTTCTTATTTCTTGCAGAGATAGTGTTTTGTATGTTGCTTGGGCTGGTTTTGAACACCTGTCCTTAAGCCATCTTCTTCCCACCTCGACATCCCAAAGTCCTGAGATTACAGACATGAACTACTGCATGAGTGGAATCTTGACTCATATAACAGAAAATGATTATTTTAAAAAATAGAAGAAATGTCAGTAATGTTAGAAAAGTAAATCATGATTAATTAAATTTGTGCAGTAAGATTATATCAGACCATGGACAATCTTTAATCTTTACAAAATGTATAAGAAAAGTTTTTAATGGTATAACTGTGAAATTTATTTACTAAAACAATGATTTTTCAAATTTGGATCTTTGACTAAATAATAATAAATGATATTACCAAAATGAATGTGATATTACAAAACAATCAGAATTATATTTTGTGAATAATGGAAATTTTTCTGAAGAGTTTTAGCAATGAGCAACTAGCCCTAGGCATATAAAAATACATAAGAAAGTTCACATTTAGAATGTTGTAGAACAATCATTATTAACATTTGGTTTTATTATGGAAAAATAAATTCTGTGTTAAAAATCAGTGAAAACATATTTGTAAAATATTATAAAATGATTACTATTAATGCTATTTATTAAGTAATTTCAGGTCTCTCCTTACTAAACATAAGGCTTGATTGCATTTCTCTGCTCTATGAAGTTAGGTCTAGACCTGGGGCTTTCTTTACCCAACAAAATATGTTCAAAATCAATTTTTTTCTCTTAATTTTTTGGAATTGATGCTCTGTAATTGGCTCTCATAGTTAAACACAGTGATAATAAGTATTGGTCAATCTCACATATAATGATAAATAACACATATCATCAGTTAGTCATGATAATTACTAACTTCAGTTCTAACATATTTCATTTTTATGCCCATCCTAAAACTTTCAGTTAGTAAATACAAAGTTAGTTTTTTGTTAATTCATCATTCATGACAAAGATGGGGATGAAACACTGCATATAATTACAAACATCTTAGATTAGATTTGATATCATATTAATTCACAGGGAAATAAATTAAAAGCTAATATTTGTATCACATAATTCTTAGTACTTTAAGAAAGGTAAACTACTTTGCAATTAATTCTCTCTAAAATTATAAAATAATCCCTCATTTATTAGCTCATCTACTCTTAACCTCTGAGAATTGTACAAGCTGAAAGTCTGCTAATTGTTGCAGATCTGAATTTCAACCCCATATCATTTAAATTTCTATCCAGTAATTTTCCTAATATACCTTTATTTCCTTTCCTATGCTATTAATTTCTAGATCATAAGACATGGTGAAATATGTAGACCACCACACACTGTGTTCTCTAGCTGATAGAAGTAATAAAAGAAAAAAACTATTAATAATATTTAGAAATGTCTACAATATGCCAGGAAACACAAAGAGGCATTCCATATGCAAATTCATTTAATTCTCACTTCTATACTGTAGGTTTTTTTTTCCCCACTATTGTAGTTTATGTCATACATAAAAATATGGATGAGCAAATTCAACTATATTACTGTATTTTCAAATCAGTACTCAAGTGTTTAAGCAGCAGCTGCTCTTAAAGAAGCTTTCCTTTCATAGAAGGATTATGATAGTAGCAAAAACCACAGTCACTTTAAATAGCATTCAGAATCACAAAAAATTAGGGAGAAGTCAGTAAGCAGAAGAGACAGAGGGGTAGGCTGTCTTATCGCCATTTCCTTTCCAGATCAAGGACATTGCACATAAAATACATAGGCCAGTTTGGTTCTAGTTTAGTGCTTCTTTGTCGTCTCGGCATGAAGTTGGAAGAGAGAATGACAGCATGTCTCACAGGATATTTATGGTGGAATATGAACTTCATGGAGGCAAGATTTGCAATCATGGAATTTGCTTAGATAAATTTGAATTTACCTTGTTCAAAGCAGCATTCCTAAAATATTGGCTACAGTTTAGCATATAGTAGATATTTTACAAATTCTGTTGAAGAAATCAATCAATAAATGTAGTAATCAGATTCACATTTGCATAACAAAAATGAATATGTGAGAATGAAACTTAAAGGAAAAGATACTGAAAGAAGTCACAAAGCACATAAAGTTATTATAATTATCTAATTTACCTCAATAGTAGCTTATATTTTTGTCTATTAAAAATTACTTCATTGTTCCCATGAAGATATGGCAGCCTAAGTACTTAATGTACATTTAGAAAGAAAAAGTTGTACAATCCTGCTTCAGGTACTATTGTATTGTCGTACTATTCTCATTGTATAAAATGTACACTGTCATAACAGTAATGCCAATTTCCATGCTAGCCCCAGTCCAGTGGTCCTATTGTGACTAAAACCAAGAATTAGCACATAAGAATTCAGAAAACTAGGCTTCTGGAATATAATTTGTGAAACCTTACTTCTTTATTTATATATTTGTGTGTGTGTTTTTATGTGCAATTAGATGAGACGTTAAAGTTTCTTTAAACTTCTATCAAGTATTTGATTTATTATTATTTATCTTCTCTGAGCCATAATATCATGTTCATGAGTTTGAAAATTGGTCAGGAAGGATCATGCTTATTTTTGAAAATTAATTATTCTATTTCAGCTTTCACTGATGTTTCTCCTGCCCTGTCCCCCCATTGACTTCAGTTACAAACAAGTCTTTTAAAATACTCTGCCACATTTTAGCAGCGTACCCTGGTGAGTGAGGATCTAGGAGCAGTACCAGAAGCCATTAAACCTTACACAAATGAAGCCAGTAAGGTTTGCCACAGCAGTGGTGCTGCATTTAATTATAAATAATAACACAACTACAAGTGCATGCCCTGGGCTTTCAGCTGATTAAATATCATAACTACACAGGCTGTAGTATGGAGGCATGAAAGCAAGATTCCTAGTTTTTACCTAGAAACTGAAACTCTATCACTTACGTGTTAATTGGTGTTACACTGTGCAACAACGCTGTGAACTGAAAAGGCAAGACAAGGACTCCCTGCTGTAATGTTAAAATAGCATGCATCTATTATCAGCCCGCCAAATTACCAGTAGTTTGTACACCACCTCATCTAGTTGAAATAATGCAGGGGAACAGTAGGAGGTGAATGGGGCAAATCTGCAAATTGATAAATAGATTTAGTTCATGAACATCTAAATTATAACTTACTATCATATATCCTAGATTTTCTGGCTATAAATGATTAATAAGGGAAGTTGCTTAAACAAGATTTGGTCACCAGTGTTAGAGGTAATGTCATGGAGATGTGAGCTTTTGTAATTAAAATGTATATGTAATATTTTGTACTATGTACATAATAAACACAAATAAAAGTGAACCTTCAACGTTGTCAATATTAAGCTGTAATGTCAGAATCATGGGGATTGTTCTGAGCAAAACAAAAAAGAAGTCAGAATCATTGAAATATGCATAGCTCCATTCACTCTCAGCAACTGCACAGGGTAGATCATTGTCTTCAATTTACACAAAAGGAAAATGACACTCCAGTTGATGCTCAAGACAAGTAAACATATACAGTAAGCCAAGATGTCTATTTCTGATTTTCAATTTTGATATCTTTGTCCTGGGCCATGACATTATTTACAAATATGTCAAAACTGAATGTGGCAGTAAAATAAGTTTTTTATTTATTTTAAGTTATGATACTTTGTTAAATTCATACGTATTTTATTATATGGAAGAAAAAGCCCCATCATCCTCCAAGCCTTATTCCAGGGAATAGAAAACTAAAATACTTGATTGGCTGAGATTTTGTAACAACCTATCTTTATTGATTAACCAGAATTACTCAGTTTGTTGGTAGTCATGAATGTTTTAAATATGAACATGAAAAATTATTGGCTGTGCTTGATAAAGTCTCAGTTGTATATGTATCTATATGATCTTTCACCTGATGGGTCTGTTGAAAGCTTTCTAGCATTTTCTTTGTATGTATCCCAGTGTACAGTGAAGTAATTTGTGTTGAATTAGTTTCTCTTTAATGCAAACTAGCAAGATTATGCTTAGATTTGATAAATTCTAGAACTGTCCTGTCTAATATGGTAGCTATTAGCTCTAAATGACTATGTAAATTTTATCAAAATTAAGTAAAATTTAGAATTCAGTTCCTTAGTCACACTAGCCATATTTCACATGCTGTCTTGGTACAAGTGGATAGTATCTACCAAACTAAGCATTCTCATTGTTGCAGAAATCCTATTGGACAGTGCTATTTTAGAACATAAAGAAATTGTAATATATTGGAGGGTTTGTATAATTTTTCACATCAATTGTACCAAAAATACTGAATGTATTATATTCATTTTAAATATATAATATTTATGACCCAGATGTTGCAATTATTACACAGGAACATTAAAATAACTACAATTAATATGCTAAAAAATCAAGTGGTAAAAACAAAATCATGATACAAAACATGTATAAGGAATTCTTTTGATAGGTTACCAGCAGAACATAGCTGAAGAATGAATCATTAAATTTCAAGATAAGTCTACAGATATTATCCAAACTGAAACCCAAGAAGAAAGAAAAGAGTGAAAATCATCATCAATTGTCATCATAATTATCATAATAACCCAGAAGATATAGGACAATATCAGTGTGATACATGTAATTGGAATCCTAGAAAAAGAAGACAACAGAATGGGTCAGAAGAAATATTTCATGAAGTAATGGCTAAAGATTTTCATAAAATAATTAAAGAAAAAGACAAAAAATCCAAAGCTTCAAGAAGTTCAGAGAAACCTAAGAGGCAAACAGATGTTAGGGATGGGGTAAACTTCCCCTTCGCTCTCTGAAAGTTCACTGAAAATCACTGACAAAAGATAGATTAATAGGATGAAAGGCACACGGGTTTATTTAGTCATAGCTGTACATGACACAAGAGCCTTGAGAATGAAGACCCAAAGATACAGGAGAAATTGTTCATTTCCATGCTTAAGTTGAACGAAGTGTAGACAGCCATGTAGAAATATTATTGGACAAAAAGGGTATGATCTAATGGTAACCGACTGAGTGGGGAATCCCAGCAAGGCCTGTATGTCTAGATTCTTCTTGGCCTCTCTGAGCATGCATACCTTCCTTCTGGGTATGGGGCAGGATCCTCTCTGGAATGGAGTTCTTAGACCTGCAGTTAAACGAAGTAGGTCAGACAACTTCATGGCCAGTTTTTACACAGAAAGGTGGAGAGAAAGTTAGAGTAGTATTTTTAGGTTCTATGGATGGCTTTTTGGAAAAGGGGTTCTGATTTCTATGTTCTACCTTTGGGAAGAGGGATTATAGTTTTTATGGCTAGATTCAGGGGAGAATGGAGCTAAGAGACAGAAAGAAAGGAGAAACCCAAAGAAAAACTTTTGCTGCTGAGGTTGTTTCTGAGACTTTCACTTTGGAGTATTGTTTTCTGAGTCCCAAAACAAACGAAGGGATGCACAAATAAAGCAGGACATAGCACCAGATGGGAAACAGCTCGGCAGAGAAACATTCCAAGAGATTTATAAAGGACCCTCTCAAGTGTTCAAATAATACTAACTAGCGAGTTTATTGATGAAAGTACCCAAAGCCAGGGAAATAACCATCTGAAAAATTAGAGACAACAGAGCCCCAAACCCACAAAGGGCTGGAAGTAGTGTCTGTTCCCACTAGGCAGACTGAAATATTTCAAAATTCATGAAGCAATGTGCAGAATACACAGAAAAGTCTTGCCTCAGTACTAGGGAATATTTAATCCTATACTAAACACCAGTCTAATCTTGATGAACCGTAAAAATAAAATATACAAGGAGTAAAGTATTTCCATGTAAGTTAACTGCATCAGGGAACAATACTAATGCATGTTGATAGGAATACAGAAATATTAGTACCCAACATGTAAAATTTATAATTTATATCATCTAATTGAAAATATCAGACATACAAAGATGCTGATAAATATGATCCATGAATAGGAAAAAATAATCAGTAAATTAAAATTGATCTGATATAGACACAGATGACACAAATGATATTAAAACTTTATTCCATATGTTCAAAGACTTCTCTGGAAACATAAAATACAACAATATCCAAATATAATTCCTACTCATTAAACTACAATATCTGGGATGAGTTATATACTACATTGAATTAATAGCAGTTTAAAAGTTGCAAAAAAAAAAGACTAGTGAGTCTAGAGACATAATAATAGAAACACTCAAAATAAAACACAGAATAGCAAATAATGCAAAGAGAGACAGTAAGCTATGGAACAACTTCTAAGTGCTAAAATACATGTAATTGAAGTCCCCAAAGAAAGGCCACAAAAATACGTGAAGAAACAATGACCTAAAGTTTTCCAAATATGAGTATAGTATAAATCCACCAATCCAAGGTATTCAACAAAGCCTAAGCACAAGAATCTTGAATAAAATGACACTGAAGCATATCATAATTTAAATCATTCAAAACCAATGATAAAGGAAAAATCTTAAAAACAGGCAGAGAAAAAGGACACATATACAAAGGACAGAAAATGATGAGATAGACAGAAGATTACTCATTAAAAATAAGCAAAAATGAAAACAAAAATAGGACCTTTTGGGGTACTAAAAAAAGGCTACACCTAATTCTATATCAAATATAAGTATATTTAAAAAAGAAGGAAAGAAAAGGAATTCTATGGATATATAGAAACTAAAAGAATTCTTTACCAACAGATTTATAGTAAAGGAATTTTTAAATAAAGTTCTTCAGGAAGAAAGAAAACAATAGAAGATGAAAATTTGAATCTGAAGAAAAGAATAAAGTGTACCAGAAATGGTAATAACATGTAAAATATGAACCATGCCTCATACTTAACATAATATAACAAATAAACTTGACATGGATCAGACAAGTGATTTAAATCAGTAGTAAAATGATAGCACCTCTAGAAGAAATCACAGAAGAAATTCTTCATGATTGGAGATTTAACAAAGTGTTCTTGGATATGACACAAAACAAAGACAAAAATTTGGACTTTATCAAAATTTTTAAAGTGATCTGCAAAAGACATTGTTAACAGAATCATATAAAAACACCAATAAAAATATTTTCAAGTAGCATATCTGAAAAAGGATTTTTGTGTACAAAAAGAAACCTCTCAAAACTGAAAGAAGACAAATAAAACTGGTGGTGGAAGGAGATAAGGGCATTGGAGTAGGATTTCTACTTTCAGTTCCAACATGAAAGGAGCTTGGAAGTCATTACTCCCATTCTTACAAGAAAAAGCTAAACAAATTGAAAATGAATTATTTTTCTTGGACTCTTCCAAGAACTAAGTTTGCAAGGCAAACAACCAACCTGAAATCTGGAGAGACACATGCATCCTTAGAGTTGTAAATTTTTGAGAAGTAGAAGCCACTAGAACCATAAGCAATACGACTATTAAAATGGTAATTTTGATGCATAGCTAGAGGTTTAATGTGGAATAGTGCGAAAATGAAAAACTGCTGGAATTCACACTCTTGAGGGTTGTACAGGACAGTTCTCAGGGGCTTTGTTATCCCCCTTAAGATCTTATAGATCTCAAGAATATCTATAGACTGTGCTGCAAATGTCACATCCTGAAATAAGGAAAGAGCTGATTGGAATAGCCCAAGATCTGAACAGTCCAATGCATCCTCTTCCAGAACAGAATGTCTTTCAACATTTTAGCCCATTATGTCTTGTGACCCTAAGGTATTTAATCCAGGGTGAACTGCCTTTTGTGGTGCAAATAGGGCACATGCAACTGAGACTCTGTCGACTCTGGGCAGCTTTCTAATCCTGGGGGAACTGGCTCACAATGAATCCCGAGTTTCTATTGTCCATTGCTGCCTATCTATAATATATCTATTTCATGTAACGGGTTGCGTATGAGTGTTCTGTCTCACCAGACTCATACAAGTTGGTAACTAGTACACTGTGAACCTGCTTCACAGGGGAGTGTTCGCTTTTGTGGGCTTTTCCTCCAGTGGCCCCACCTTGTTCTCAAAGTAAAGATTTGAGAAAGATGCCCACATGATTCTTCCATGGGAAGGAAATTATTAATCATTACTTTTCAAAGATCTCTTCATAATTAAAGGCCACTATCTAAGCAAAAAAGAATTTGCCTGAGACTTATCCCAGCTGGAAGATAATTTCCCCTACTTTAATTTCCTCTAGCATTTATATTTTACCAAAGGAGAGCAGAGTAAACATAATCAACAGGGGCTAAGTCTTCAAGAAAATGCATTGAGAAGGCTGCAGCCAAGGGAAGAGATTAAAGGATAGGGGAGAAAAAAAGTATACTACTGAGAAACACTTGTAAAGGTCACAACCTAGAAACACATACACACTATAGGACTAAAATTTAATCTTAAGATTACAGAACATTCTCCCTCCCCACACATTACCATCATGCCAACAGGGCTCCACTGTAACAGCAGATTACAGAAGCAGGAACTATAGACACAGACTCTCTCTGAGAAGTCCTTAGTTAAGATCAAAGTCAAGAGGAATGACGAAAACAAAAACACTATAGTAATCTGAAGCATCTGGCACATATAGTTATAACAAACACTAAATATAATAAATTCTTAGTCATATTAACATAAAGGCCCACTAAATACCTATTTAACTTAGTTTATATTACAGGGACAAAATTTCTGGCTTTTAACAGAAACAAATTACAAAGAATAATCGGAAGGCAAAATAAACAAAAAACCTTCAATATGAAGAGACAAAACAATCATATTCGGACTCAGAAATGACAGTAATGTTGAAATTATTAGTAAATTTGAAATAAATATGATTAATATGCTTAGGTATGTAATGAAAAAATATACAACATTCAAGAATAGATGGTTAATGTAAGAAGAGAGATGCAGACTCTAAGAAGGAATCAAAAGGAATCAAAAGGAAGCGATAAAAATTTAAACACTGTAAGAGGAATAAAGAATGACTTTGATGAGCTTATCAGTTAACTGGACATAGTTCAGGAAAAAAAAGTAAGTTTGAGAATAGATTCATAGAAACTTCAGAAAACACAATGCAAAGAGAATAATAATGAAAAAACAACTGAAGTCTAACAAATGTAAGGTGATTTAAAAATGTATAACATATATGTAATCATAATACCAGAAAAAGGAAGAAATAATGAAGAAGAAATATTTGAAGTAGTAATAGACAAAAACTTTCCAAAATATATGCCACCAAACACAGATTCAAGAAGCTGAGATAAATAAAACAAACACACACACCAACGAGGTATATCATATTAAAACTGCAGAAAACCAAAAACAAGAAAAAAATCTTAAAAAAGTCACAGGGAAGGAAAAAACAGAACAGCTTTCCAGTGCAGGAATAAGAATAAGAAATATAGTAGAGTTTCCATCAGAAACAAGGTGAGTGTAAATAGTGTAGAGTGAAATATATATTAATAAAAAGTTGAAAGAAAAAGCCTTCCAATCCTACAATTACATATGCAGCAAAATTATCTTCCATAATGAAGAACAAATAAAGACCATCTCAGAGGGATAAAAATTGGAGGAAACTATCAACAGTGTATTTGTCCTGCAAGAAAAATTAAACAAAGTTTCCGAATAAAAAATGACATAGGTCATAACCTTGGATCTACATAAAGAAAGGAAAAGAATTGTACAAAAAAATACATAAAGGCAAAATGTAATTTTTTATTTTTCTTATTTTTAATTGATCTAAATAGCTACTTGGTTAAAGAAATATTAGTGAGAAAGTATTGGGTCATCGTAGCCAAAGGATGAGTAAAATGAATAACAGCAATGAAACAAATGACTTTAAGGAAGAATTTGGAATACATTGTTACAGATGCTTGCAGTATAAGTGATATTACATCATGTTAATTGATGGTAGATGAGGATACGTTAAAAATATATATTGGGACCTTTAGGGTAACCACAAAAATGTTTTTTGAATGTATAATTGAGAGACCAAAAGAAGAAATAAAATTGAATAATATTAAATGATAAACAAAAACAAGATAAGGCAGAAAAATAAGACCAAAAAAGAAACAATAAATGCAACTAGTAGAAATCAATCCCAAACAAGAGAGGTATTAATAAAACCTTTAGGTATTCACATTTAAAGTGAAATCACTTTAAGTGCGAGTAGTCTAAATACACCAATTAAAAAACAAGTTGTCAGAATGGATTAAAAAAAATCTAACTATATATTATCTGTTTAAAAAAACGCTTTGCTATAAAGATTAAAGTAGGCTAAAAACAAAAGGATTGAAAAAGATATAGCATGCTAACATTAATAATAAGAGCTGGAGTAGCTATATTAATTTAAGACAAACAGACCTCTGAACAAGAAAAACTATTTGAGCTAAGGATAGGCATTACATAATGATAAAAATATCAATTCTCCAAAATGATAGAACAATCAATAATGTAGATGCACCTACAACAGAGTGTGAAATATATGAGGCAAAAGCTGGTAAGACAGAAAGGTGAAGTAGAAAAATCTACCATTATAGTAGGAAATGTCAACATCTCTTCATAAATAATTAATAGATCAAACACAGCAAAAATCAGCAAGGATATAAATAACATGAACAGCACTAACAACTTGATCTAATTGACATTTATAGAATATTCTATCCTATATAGTAGGACACATTCTTCTCAAGCTTATGTGGAGCATACAACAAGATAACCCACATTCTGGTTCATAAAACACAGCTTAGGAAATTAAGAAGAATATGAAACATACAAAGTATATTTTCAAACCACAATGGAATTAAACTTATTAATAATAAACACAACTGGAAATATCCCCCAAATTTAGAAATTAAACAATGCACTTCTAAATAATACATGCATAAAATGATCAATGTTAAGGTCAATAGTGATAACATATTTTTATGGTACCTTTGATATGGTTTAATGAGAATGACACTTTACCTTTGTGATATTCCCCCCAAAAGCCCACAACTCCTGTCTGAGAAAATGTCACAGTCAAGAAACTCTTCACTATGAAAACATGACAACTTAAATGTGATTTCGTATCTTGCACAGGATACTGAAACAGAAAACGATTATAAGGTAAAAATTAAGGAAATACGAGTAAAACATAGAATTCATTAATGATAATATCTCAATATTGGTTCACTAATTATAACGAATATATTTTACTATTTAAAATGTTAATAATAGGGAAATGGTGTGGATTATAAGGGAATTCTCTGAGCTATCTTCATAATATATTTATAAATCCAATACTATTCTAAAATGAGTTAAAAATTGGCAAAAGATTTAAATGAAAATCTTATCACAGATACTATGTGGGTATCAAATAACATGTAAAAATATACTGAACATTATTAATCCTCAGGTAAATGTTAATACAAATTAAATCCACAATGAGACAACATTACATACCACCTAAGACGGTTAAAATTAAAAAAAAAAATCTAACAGTTTCAAATGGTGGAAAGGAATCAGAGCAAATGGAATTCACATACATTGCTACTGAGAATGCAAAATGGTCAGCCACTTTGGAAAATCATTCAACAGTTTCTTGTTAATTATACATTTACTATATGGCCCAAGCCAGGAATCCTCCTCTTAGGTAGTCAATAGAAATAGTAGTATAAGGTCACACAAAAAACCTGTACATACATGTTTATAGCAGATTTAGTCCTAATTACAAACAACTGGAAATACACCAACTGCCAGTCTGATGAATAGATAAGTAACATTTGCTACATCTATCCATATAATGGAATACAATCGAACGACAAAAGGGAAGAAACAGGTGATACATGCCACAACACAGATCAAATACAGATGCATCATTACATGAAATAAAGCAGACTAAGAAATAGACATACCAAATGGGTCTATTTATGTTATTTTCCATAAAATTTTAATTATCACGGAAAACAGATCATTGGTTGCCAGGGACTGGGGATGGGAGTCTGGATTGATTACAAAGGCATATGAAGGAACATTTGGAGTAAAGAAAATGTTCTGCAACTTGATTGAAATGACATTTATATGATAATATATCTTTGTTAATTCAAAGATTAATATACATAAAAATAACAAAACTTATCATGTGAATGTTATAATTTAATAAGCCTAACTTTTAAAAAATAATATCGTTTCTATTGCCTTCTCAAAATTTCTCTAAGGAACAAGAGGAATAATTTATTCCACTTTCATTCTTTAAAATGTGATGCAATATGAGCATTAGTATAGTGATTAATACCTTAGGCTTTGAGAAAAAGTTCACTGTAGATATTTGATTTGCTACTAGAGCATGATGCTGAACCTCTTTGAGCTTCAGTTTCTGCTTCCCTGTTATTACAGATGTTTGTAGAAGAATCAGATGAAATAATGCCTGTATACAGCCAGGAGTACCTGGAACTCAGTGACTCCAACGCATAGCACATATAATTGTTGCTGTTTCTACTATTGTTACTGCTGCTGCTGCTATGCCATTCATTATTAAAATTTATAAAAGTATATTTATTAGGCTTCATGCTAGACATAAAGTATAAAGACTTATTAATATAGAGTGGAAATTTGATTGATATGTGAAATAGAAGCTACTTTGAAGAATTTTGGCAGCTGCGTGTCAGGACTAGGTTATAGGTGTGGCCAAGACAAAAAGCCTTGGTAAAATCAAAAAGTGAGTTTGAGTCCTTTCTGTGTGTTTCCGTAGCATTTTATGCTTATCTCCATTAAACCATTAATACTCAGGGGTTCAAGTGGGGTTAAAGTGTCTGTTTTTATCTTTAGAATGTTAATGACTTGTGGAGAGAAAAGGTTTGTCTACTATTTTTTATTCTTTACAATCACAGAGCAAACTCAGTGCCTACTACTTGGCAGAAACTCAAGAAAGACAAGCTTAGCAACTAAGAATCATGTTTAAGATTTAATTTTTCATCTATATGCTTGTTTTAATAAATTTTGACAATATTTCTAAGACACAAAGATATCACGTAATGCCATTTAAAAGAATATTTTATCTTTCCATTCATACAAAAAATAATATCCAAAACCACAACAGAACCCTAGTGTGTTAATTTAAGGTCAGATTAACCATCTTTTTTTTTTTTAATTTTTGCTCTTTCATTAAATTATTTCTCTCTATTTTATTGACCATTAGAGGTTTGTAAGTTTAAAAAATTATTTTGCCTTATGCAAAATATTAATTTATTCCAATATCTATTATTTTTTAAATGTAGTAAATTTCTAATTTACTATCTTCCAAATTAACTTTTTTCCAGAAAATTAATTTTTCTGTCAATTGATCATAACAGCCAGCCCTTAAATGTACAATGGTAGTCCTAATCAATAAATCATGTTCTAAAATAATACTTTCACATTGGCAAAAGATATTTTCGTTGACAACTCTTAAAATGTATTCCATATTATCAAGACAGAAATTAATATAAAATAATTAAAGATAACATTTTATTCAATCTAGAAAGAATCGTATTAGCTTTAGGCATATATCCCAATTGTCCATGTTTAAAAGCTCTGTATTTTTCTTAATCCGCTTTAAAAATTTCTGAAGAAATATATTTGGTGAACAAAAGTTGTAAATAAAAATAAAAAAATATATGGGGAAAAAGATTAGTTGTAATTCTATGCCCCTCCCTCGATTACTGATAACAAGTTGTCATGTAGCTTTTCAGCTATCTCATGTATATGTATATATATCCACACATATACTCACACACACACACACATGCATCTCATATAAGAGGGAGAGAAAGAGTAAAGAGAAAGTGAGTGAGAGACAGAAAGAATGACAGAGAGAAAGGGATATTCGTAAAAAAGGATAGGCTCTCCTAGAAGAGGCCATAAGCAAAATGCTGTCATTAAATGAAAAAAATCAAACATTTGTGCCAGCTCACATTGAGAATTTCCCAAACACCTGGAAACTTTACCTCCAGTTCACTACGTATCAGCTTGTTGCCATATTTCAGCTGCTACTTTACATTATAATGACATGGTAAGAAAGAGACAAAACTGTTGTTTCCTTGCTGACGATGTAATCAATACACACCTGTTTTCTGCTGGGAAAACTGCAGCAGTAGATGCGGTGGCTTTTTAACCTGAAAAACGATGACAAAGTAGCATGCTGAAAACACATGAATTTGACAAACTTTCACATACTGTTTGCAAATTGAACACAAGCAGTGGGACGCTGGCATATGTGACTATTTCCGTGATGACAGATTATAATGTCTCAGGTAAAAATTAGAATCATTCATGAAAAAGAAGAGGAAACCTAGTTATGAGATAAAGCTATAGGATATATACTTCATGTTTTCTAATACTCTCCAAACGTTTTTCGCCTTAATAGAAAAGTTTCTTCTTAAAGCAACTGGGTTCAGTCAACAGTATGCATGGCAGTAGGAGCATGGAGAATACAAGAGGCTTTTTCCTGAATTATTTGCATTAATATATTTCAGACAAAATGAAAAGCTCTGAATATGATGTTTCAGATAACTGTTTCAATTTTCGTTGAAATTAGTTATTTATGCAATGTATGTATGAAGATATGTCTGAAAATAGGTACACCATCAGTTATTGTTCCTCCAAATTGGGATGTATTATCCACTTTGTTGGTCAATTTCATGCAAAATTGAACAAATTGGCCACATGATCAAATGGCTCTCTTTCTTAGAATGACCAAAATTAGCACGGCCAAAAACAATATTGAATTTTTGATCAATTCTATTTTATCATTTTTTGAATATTCTTTTAAAGAATGTTAGTATTTTACATTTACGGTGAAGAGAAATTCAATAGCATCTCAGAAATTATTTAAAAATTACTATTTGTATTGGCAATTGTAAACATACCTCTTCATTAATAACAACAAATAAAGTTCAAGTCTTTATATGGCAACATATTTATTGATTTATTAGCTGGTTATTTTTCATCATATGTGATCATACAGAAACAGTCTGTTTGTCTTCTAATTCTAATTAAGAAATATTGATATGAAAAAAACATAACCAAAACCACCACATTTTGAAAGAAAATTATATTTTAACTGGAAATCATGTAGAAATTATGATTTTCAATCATATCTTTTACTGGAAAATTAACAGAGATTTTCTAGTTTCTGCTTTTTTCTATCATGTTTATTTTATAGATAATTTAATATAAAATTATTATTTATATACACCTGTATTCACCAATTATTAAAGAATAAAGTGATTCTGAATGTGATGTTAAAGATTCAAATTATACATGGTTCTGTTTATAACAGGAAATCATAAATGATACTATAACAAAAAGGAAAAAATCTCATAACAAAAAGTATTAGCTTTTATTAAAAATAAAAGCTTGTTTAGCATATAATAAATCAATCAATCACCCAGTGGTGATTACAGAAGATACAGCTCCAAATATTTCTTCTGTCCCAAACAGCCAATAGACTCCCTCCATCATTTGTAATTACTAATCTGCTGTTTACTGAGAGATCAATTAATTATGCTGTTGAATTACCTCTCATTGCTCACATCTAAACTCCAAGTTAACCACCTCATACACCTTCTGCCCCTTAATCTGTTCAAGTATTTTAGTCTTATTTGAAATTGTCCTTGTTTATTTATTTGCCTTTGGTCTTGTTAAATTTGTTGGTTGACTTTTTAAAATAGAATAGAAGGATATTTAAAGGAAACACCCTTAGCTATTGGATTCATTGCTATCCTCGATGTGTCAAGAACAATGCATGATGCATATTACATGCTCAGTTAACACTATAGTTTACTGGAAATGAAAGACAAACAAATGAACAAGTGAATTATCTAAATTGATAATTAAAGAATATTTCAGCACTTGGCTCACATTGTCTATACTACGTAAGGTCTATTTTATATGACGTTCTGACAATGATAAGATTACTGTCAAAATACAGTCTAAATCTCTACAGACACTAAGAGGTTCCAGTCAATCTTGCTGACAAGATAGATATTTATCTTTACTTATTTTCCCTACTGAAATTTATTTAGAGACACAGAACAAAGCCATAAACTCAGGCTTAGATATTCACGTTTGTGTTTATGCTTGCTCTCCTTAAATACAGCAGAGAGTTCCCTATAGTGGTATCTTGTTGATGCTGTAATAATAATAACAATAGTATTATCTAACATGGGAATTATAGATTCTCAATGCAGTATGGGAGAAGATCTCATATAAACAATATTACTCTTGCAAATACTTCATGAACCCATGATGCAACACTTTTATATACCTCCTCGTAATAAATACGACTCAGGTAGCTTCCCTTTTAGTTTTAAACAGATCATTACTTCTCTGTCAAGTAATAGATGGTGTAGTCAGATTGTGTATAAAGGACATTTTGGTTAAAATATGAATCTTAAACATAAGAATTACACTTGGCATTTTGTCTTATTTACATAAAGGTATGCATTACAGTCACAAATCTTATGCTCACTTCTGCGAATCTAATTGAGTGAAAAAGTGGAAATAAATGACTGCACAACTGAACTTACTGTCTCTCTCTCAGGAGTAGAATTCAACTCCACTGTAACACATCAATCTCCTTTTAAGTCCTGCTCCAAAGGGTGTAGACGATAAGTTGTTCTTATCTTAAATTCAGAGAATTTATAATGAAATTAAATAAAGCAGCTCACATAGAACTACTCTAGTGCTCCTCTTGTCTGTGTTAATTTTGATATATTTAGCTGGCCACCCTGTGCTTGACTTGTACTTGGTCCATCTCTACCTTTTTGAATCCAACTGTGTTGGGATCTGACTCTGCCAAAGCCCGGTCTACACCATCTGCTCTGACTGACTGCCAGGATTTCCGGCTGCCCTGACAAGCCTGGAGAGACATTCTGGTTTTAGCATTTCCCATGAATATTTGAGGTTTCCAAATAAGTGACCAGCAGATAAGTAAAATATTACAATGTCTCAATAATAGACAATAAGATTTCTATCTCATTGATATTTAAGATGACTTCAAGTTGTAAAAACGTTTAACACCTAAGGTATGAGACTTGGTTTTGGGTGTCAAAATTGACAATGAACATTGATAAAATGAAGCATATACCCAGTAGACCAGCACAATAATGCTAATTCTTGTAACTATATCAGATAAGCAACACCCAAAGAAATTAACCTGTGTATCCTGGAAGACAGAACATTAACAAATAGCATTCTAGTATTGACTTCATTTTAAACTGAGAAAACACAGTTTAAGGAATGAGGAGAGTCTTAAAGCTTCTACATGCTCTCACTGCATGTTCATCAAGTGAAAAACTCTAACTCTCAACTCACTTTCAGTTGAACAAATGTTTATAACACTGCAAGCATTTGACTGTTCTCTGGATTTGGAGCTGCAACAATCAAGACCCTCAATGTCTGGGGTTCAAGAATTGTTTGAATGTATAACATGGTGTGTCTCTGAATTGATTGAGCCATAGTATCATTGTACAAAGCATTGACATAAGTCTTTGTTCAGAGTGGATATTTGTGTGCAAGCTATTTCAAATAACATTTTTCATTTTCTTTACTTGTGAAATAGACATACTTATGATCATATCAATCTGTGTCCTAATCATTTCTACAAAATGTTCAGCTTTCAAACTATTTTAAAAATCCTGAAAATTCTGATAATATTGAAATTTTAAATTATAACAGATTGATACATTTTCTAATATTCACAATTAGAGGAGTTTAACCCCCTTTCTTATTTTTATATTTATCATTGTTATATAGGTTAGATTAATGCATTGAAAAAAAATTCTTTGTCTTCATTTTCAATTCTGATGATTAAGTTTGAACCACTTCTATATAATTGGACATATTTTAAAAGAACAACATTGGATTAATCTTGCTTTGAGAACTTATATTTATAAGATATGCTCATCCTGATTGTTGTGGGGTTTATTTTTTATAATTAACCAAGACAAGACTTTTTGTTAATTATGTTTAAAACACTCAACAACTGGAAGATATATCTTTCTTAAAAAGAATATATAATTCATCATATTTTAACTGCATTTGGAAAAGCTCTGGAATCAAATTACAGCAATACAAAAGTCAATATAATTGATAAATATTATAGTTCAATCTGGAATAAATATTACTTCAATGAGATTTGGCATTTTGTTTATTGTTTGCTTATACTGAGATGTTAAGTAGTTTTAGCAAACATTTTCAAGGCCTGAGTTTTAGAGAACATATGCCATATACTTTGGGAAATATATTAAAAAAATGTACCAATATTGAAAGGTTGCAAGTTTCCTCTGTCTTTCTCTCTGTTTCTCTCTTTCTCTCATAAATACATAAACACACACCACACACACACACATATTTATAACCACACGCATATAGGTACAATCTTTTTTTTCCCCCAGTAACAATTCTAGAAAGGAAGAGAGAAGTCACTATATGAAATAAAGGCAGCATCCAGGGGTAAAAGCCAAGAACAAAAAAGAGTAGGGATTTGAATGAGATCCAGAAAATTAACAAAACTAGAAACTTTGCTCACCATACATCATCTAATTTTCTACTTGTAGGTAACTGTAGGTTATTTAGTAGATAATGTTTACCAACTTAGAAAATGACAGGTGATGATTATCTTCATTTCTCTTCCTTTCTTGCTAAAATAGGATGGGGGAGGGGAAAAGTGAGAGATCCAAAGGAAAAGTATATAAAGTAAGTTTAAAGATATTAAGAAAATCACAGGAAAGTTATCAAAAGATAATATTTATTACATCATATACGAAAGGCTAGAGTTCATCCTATACAGTAATTTTACTAATATGATAGAGAATCATGGTGTTAGAATTCATAGTATACTAATCACTAGTAACTAATATATTACAGAATATTTCTACACCAAAGAAAGAGTTGCTTAATGCTTTGAGTCTACAAATATTTAAAACATATTATAACTGTATAGATCAAATGACTAATGATACTAGTAACAATGATAAAGACCATATGTCTATGTCAAATATGACACATTTGATTTTTTATTTCTTTTCTTCTCAGTTTCCTGTCTCCTAACTTATTTCATGAAAGTTTTTAGAAAATTGATGTAAACCATCAGAGAGATCATCTTCAGTCTGAAAGTATAAATATAATTTACTCAGTTTTTAAAAGTCCTGCAAATGATAATTTCATAATAAATATTTAATTATCACAAGTCTGTTATTTTTAAAACCTTAATACTTAGCCCACATGCAATTAAAACTTAAATTTTTCTTCTCCTGTCCCATCAAATATAAACTAAAACCAACATATATTCCTACTTAGATATACACTTCATTTATGCATTCTTCAAATATATATTAATTGAGCACGAATTTTCTGACAGATTTTTATTTAAGTATCAATTATGTGTCATGTGTACTTGCAAGATGGAAATCAAATGGGCGTAATTTCTCTCCACTTCTGTAAAAACAAGATTGGTTATTGCTATGAACTAACAAATGCTATGCACTTTTCACTCTCCACTTTACTAACTCAGGGAGTGTTTTTGAGGTTAGTCTCATCTCCCATTCTGTAATGAGAATGTTATGAGAAGATAAATTGAATTTTAGTTTATAGGTTACAAATATGAGCTCAAAGTTATCCAGCACCAAATCTGTGGTCTATAAATAACTATAGATTTCATGGAGTAAGTGGATAGGACCTTGTGGTTGTCCCCTTTGGGAGGGACAAATGTGATTGAGATACTGATTTTGGCAGTTAGTAAATGATATTTTACAGCTTCACATGTAGCTAGGGTAATCCAAGGAATGAAAGAAAGATTTGCTGAGTGGAGCTTCTAAAATAGATGTTTAAAAAGAATTGACAAAGCTGGAAAATGTGTGCTTTTTTCCTTCACGATAATTGTTCCTTCCATCCGAAATAGTTATTTGATACAAAAGACGGAAACCACTAAGAGAGGCAGAGAAGGTAGGCGAATAGGAGTGAGGATATTATGAATCACTGATATCCATCGAACTTCCATAACATCCTTGGACTTCTCTATCTTTTATGGACTTACAGACTTCTCAATATCCAGAATCCTTTTAGATGAGAGAAAGTTAATCACTATCTTAAAATTTTCGGTTATGTTGAATTATTGAAAATCACATATCCTAAATGATAAAGTATCAGAAGAGCAACAGGACTAAAGAATATAGTTTATGTTAACATTTTCAAGGGATAAGTTCATCAAAAACCACATGCTTACTGTTACATAGGCATATTGGCATTTGACCTTCACATGTAGTGATTCAAAGGCATGTATAAAGAGTATAGGAAAAAAAAAAATGTTAACTCACATTACCAAATCAATCCCTGGTGGTAATTCATATGTATATATACACACACACATATATATATACACACACACACATATATACATATGTACACACACACGTAATGTGAATATGAATACATACATATATACACACATACATGTACACACATATACATATGTATACACAGAGTGTTTTCATTTTAACTTCTGTGAGCTTTAATGATGATGATGAATTTTCCTAAAAGTATATTTTTTGCATTAAAATACATTGATATTATTGATTTCTACTTAATATTAAAAAACTACATTATGAAAGGAATAAAAAAGGTTACATACTATATGTTTTAATTAAAAACTCTGCACACATATGCATCTTGGATCATATTGCATATACAATGTCCCATTTTATGTAATTGGATCATATTCTACAATTCTCTGGTATGGGTATTTAAAGCTCACACAGATTATGAATTGGAAGACTATCTTAAAAGATAATAGCAGTTATCCATTAGCTGGTAGATGCTTTAAAAATTCATCACATGAATTTCATTGATTAATAATTACATATAATTAAACCTAATTTTATTTACACCTGATAATTTTTAAAATCATCAATAATTTTATATCAACTAAACTGCATATAGACACAAAGTGAAAGTAAACAGCTATAAGTGAAAATATAGTTAAACTCACACAGTACTGTGGTATTTTGGAAAATGATATGCTTAAAATTGCTGGTTAATTTTATGACCCAGTCATATTTATAGTTGTGCAAACTAATAGAAGAGTATTCATATCTCAAGTTACAGCACTCAAAGAATTATTGATGCAAAATAAAATAATTACTTATAATTTTTATGTTGCTTTTACAAAACTACTTTCTGTATACGTAGAAAAAACATATTTAGTTTTAATTACTGGTACAAGTAAAACAATTACTTCTTCAGTTTCACAAAATTACTTTAAAATATTTGTTTTCAAGACATTATTTTACAAAAGTAAATAAATATTTATGAGTAAGTAAAAATTACTTGCTACTGCATTGCTTTTTACTGTGACATTCTTATAAATAGGCCCATGGCATTACTTAATACCATTAACTTACTTTATATATTGGTTTAATTTAATTTAATTTAGTCTGCTAATTATTTAAGCCTATCTTCGAACTTTTAAAGAGGTTTACTTTTCTCTCTACTTGTCCCCAAATTACTGTATAAACTTCTAGGATTAAATAGCAACCTAGAACCCTGCAGAAAACTGGAAGAGCCTCTCTACTTTCCTCTTTTATATTCACTTACAATTAATATCGCTAAACTGCTACTATCTGTCAGAATTCCTAAGCCATTTTTTCATTTTAGTTGGCATATTATTTCATTAACAATTTTTTTAAAAAAAAATACTTAGAACACTTAAATTTTTAAATTCCACTTTTACTCTCTTAGGGTTTTAGTGATAATGAAATTAAAAAAAAAAAATCCCGCCTGCTTTTCTACCATGAATCTGTTTTTTTCTCATTTAGTAAATGTTACATGAAGAACAGCTCATTTGCATATTCCTGTATGTTGACCTTGGCTAAACTTTTCATTCTCATTCAGTGCTGTAGGATAATGTTAATACTTGATGATTTGAGTCTTTTATCCAATCAAACCTTAGGTTAATAATGCATAAGATTTAATAATTATTCCAGTATTTTATTCCAGTATTGTTGAATACTCTGACCACATTACTTATGGTAGACACCTACTAGATACCAAATGCAATGTTTCCCAGTTACAGCACATCATAGCTTTGCCATATCTACATATTACTAGAAATCATACTTCAACATATGAAAGAATCACAGAAATTCAGAGACATGAATATAATTAAATTTCCCCTGCTGCATCTACTAGCCAGATTTCTGAATACTCATGGAGGAATATTAAGTTGTGGCAGTTTTGAAGTTATCATCAGAACAATTTTTAGCCTATGCAGATACATTTTGTTAAAATTATCCTTAGGAATACAAATGTTATAGCCTTATAATTTTATCAAGAGTTTGAGGAAAATAATTATATTTACTTCTTTATTTTATTACTTATTGCTGTACTCGGATGCAGAATATTGCCTGAGTGTAGTAGATATGCAAGATATATTGAAGGAGTCAGGCTCCAAGATGGCAGACCATAGATGCCACCAGCAAGAACATCTCAGTAAGAAGGAGAAGTTTTAGATGAAAGAGAAAAAATGAGCAAACAGACAAATATAGATGGAGCGAGGGTCTGAAGGAAAGATGTCAGAACCTTTAGGAGACTCCTTTGGCAGAAGTTGTGGAGCAGAACTGGAAAGAGAAAGGGTTCAGCAGAGATCAAACCCAAACAGGCTTGGAGAGCAGAGAGAAGCGTAGGTGGAGTGATTTGTTTCTCCCTCCCTCACATCTCTGACAGTGGTGGGTTCCTGAGCTGCTGGAAAGACCTGCCTTCGCAAGCCTAGAGACTGCTGTCACCAGTGAGGTGGGAGCTTCTTGTGGACAGAGCACCAGGCTCCCAGACTCCCTGGGATGCTTTCCACCCCACAGATGTGTGCTGGAACAGCAGGTACCACATTGCCTCTCTACCGATCGTGTGCCTTTGTCCTCCCCAGGGGCTTTCAATTTCTCAGGATTCATCTTGCTTATTCCCATATAAACATTTTCCAACTCTGGCCCAGACTACAGGAGCCATAGGGCTCCAGTGGGCTCCAGGTGATCTATGTGACTCCAGAACCTGGTCATTATGGGTGAACTGTCTCCCAGGGAGAGGGACAGACATGACCAGAGTATGGACTTTCTGCCATCCACACTCTTTTTGTCCCCTTCCCCAGCTCCACCCCCCAGCTGCTTGAGAGAATTGAGCCACCACACCAAGGATTCCAGGAAGAGCAGGGCTCAGAAATTTTCTTTTGTGATCTTGCAGTGGACTGAAGGGTGCTTGGACTGTGAGCTCCCTGCCCACAGTACCCTCCTGGTGCTGCTTGTCCAGTGACTCCATCACAGCCAGACACATCCTGAGGTGGAAGAACATCAAATCTGCTTGGACACCGCATGGGAAATTCTGAACCAGTGTGCTTCTCCAGCATAATCAGAGATTGATCTCTAGGGCCCCAGGGATGTGACCACAGGCCAGATCCCATACCCCAGGACTTAATAGTGTTTTGTGATGGCACAGATGGAATATTTTTGAATTAGTCTTAGGAAGCATGGGCTCTCAAAGGGTAAGATTTGGGGGAATGCAGTGTGGGTCCTACCTGCAGCATGCTTGTGGGGCACCTCTCCTCTCACACAAAGGCCTCATTCTCAGCTCAAGCCAGGATCCTGGCAGGGAAGCTCCTGGCCCACACCACAGTTATGGGGGAACTCAGCTGGCATGAGGTCCTGCCTGCCAGCAGATACGAGGGAAAACCACTGAATAGGGGAGGGTGGAAAAAGTGAGGCCTGCTCCAGACTGCCAGATTTTGGGTCTCGGACAACTGGCCTCCATAGGCAGACTTTCTAATACAGTGGGGCCACTACAGCACATCCTTGGTGGCCCTTTCCAGAGGCATCAAACAAACCTTTGACCCCTGTGGAAACAGATCTCTTGCCAGATGTTTGTGGAGTTTGAGGGCAGGCTCACCCAGCCCAGCCCCACCCAGACTCACTCTCCCATTCACCTCTGCTATGGTGGAGAATAAGGACTCACTTGGAAGTTCCAGGGCCCCACTCAACACCCAGGGCATTAGAGTGCTTCTCCTGAGGAACTAGAGAGGGCTACAGGACCCCAAAACAATATAGCTGCATGTTCCTTAAGGCAAGCACCACCTACTGACAAGGTGGTCAATTTCCATGCCCTTTACAGCATTTACTGATTCAATCATACAGTATGTGGTTGATTATCACCCACAAGCTCCACCTACTGTTTGAGATTAAACTAGGTGTGCCATTATCTAAACAAAAGAAAATAAAAAATAAATAAAAAGCAACAGCTTCTACAGATGAGAAGGAAGCAGTGACAGAAATCCAGAAGTATGAAAAATCAGAGCAAAAAGACACCCCCCCAAAAAACAATAACTCTTTACCAATGGATAGCAACTAAAATGAAAAGATTGAAATGAGAAGTGAAGAATTCTGAATATGGACTATTTAGACAAACCCAACACAAAGAAATCACAAAAATAATGCAGGAAATGAATGAAAAATTTACTAAAGAAATCAAATTATTTAAAAGAAAAACAAACAAATAAAAAATACACAGAACTTTTGGAAATGAAAAATTCATTTAAGGAAATATAAAACACAGTGGAGAGATTTAAGAATAGGCTAATCAGGCAGAAGAAAGAATCTCAGAGCTTGAAGAGAACCTCTTTGAGTTAAACAAGTCAGTCAAAGAGGAAGATCTTAGAAACAAGAGGAATAAATAAAACTTACAAGAAATATGGGATTATGTGAAGAGTCCTAATATAAGAATCATGGACATCCCTGAGGGTGAAGGGGAAAATACACAAGGGTTGTAAAACCTATTTGAGGGAATAATTGAGGAAAATTTTACTGGCCTTGCTAGAAATGCAGATATCTAGGTACAAGAAGCTCAAAGGACCCTGTCAGAGATTCATCACAAAAAGGCAGTCACCATGACACTTAGTCATCAGACTGGCCAAAGTAAACACAAAAGGGCACTCCTATGAGCCGTAAGGTGAAAACAGCAGGTTACTTACAAAGAAAAGCCACTCAGACTAACTGCAGTCTTCTCTACTGAGACCTTACAAGCCAGAAGGGATTGGGGCCGCAGACTCAGTCTTCTCAAACAGAATAATGGCCAACCTACAATTTTTAATCCTGCAAAACTAAGTTTCTTATATGAGGGAGAAATAAAGACTTTCTCAGACAAGCAAACACTGAGGGAATTTGTAAAGACCAGACCTGCCCTGCAGAAAGTACTCAGAACCGCATTATAGACAGATCAGCACAATAGAAGCCCACTAGTGTAAAATCACCCAAGAGCTAAAGGTCAGAGCCCAGATACCACAATGTCTCAAGTGGTAATACAAAGTAATAAAGTTCTATTCAACAGGATGAACAGAAGTTTACCCCACCTATTAATTCTTTCAATAAATGTGAATGGCTTGAACTCCCCACTCAAGAGACATAGGCTATCTTAATAGATTAAAAAGAAATACAAGCCAAGTATCTACTATCTCTAGGGAACACATCTAACCCACAAAGATTCAAGGGGAAAGGATAGAAAACAATATTTCATGCTAATGGAAATCAAAAGAAAGCTGGTGTAGCCATTCTCATACCAGATAATATAGATGTCAAGTGAACCAAAGTAAAGAAAGACAAAGATAGTCAGTATATAGTGGTGAAAGGAACAATTCAACAAGAAGATTTAACAATCTTAAACCTGCACCTAATCACAGATTTGTCCAAATTTATAAGGCAAATTCTTCTTGATTTAAACAAAATGATAAACAGCAACATTGTAATAGCCCTGGACTTCAACACCCCACAGACAGAATGGGACAGATCCTCCAAGCAGAAAATAAGCAAAGAAACAATGGACTTAACTTGAACTCTAGAACAAATGGGCCTAACAGACACTTACAGAACATTCTATCCAAAACCCAATGAACATACATTCTTCTCATTAGCTCATGAAACAGTCTCTAAGATTGATAACATCCTAGGCCACAAAACATGTCTCAACAAATTCAAAACAATACAAATTATACCATGTAGCTCTCAAATCCCAGTGGAATGAAATTAGAAATCAATTCAAACAGAAACACTCAACTCTACACAAAGTCATGGAAATTAAACAATTTACTGATAATTATTGGATCAAAAAGGGAATTAAAATGGAAATCAAAAGAGTCTTCAAACTAAATGAGAAAAAGGATGTAAGTTATCAAAATCTGTGGGATTCAGCAAAAACAGTTATAAGAGGAAATTTCATAGCCATAATGCCTACATCCAGAAGACAGAAAGATCACAATCAACAATCTAATGAATCATCTCAAGGAACTGAAAAAGGAAGAGCAATCCTATCCCAAACCCAGCAGAACAAAAGAAATAACTGAGGTCAGAGCAGAACTAAATGAAACCAATAACAAAATAATTATACAGAAGATTAATGAAATAAAAACTTGAATCTTTGAAAAGGTGGACAAAATTAACAGACTTCTCACTGGGTTAACCAGAAACAGAAAAGAAAAAAACCTAATAAGCCCAATCAGAAATGAAAAAGGAGGTATTACAACTCATACCATGGCAATACAAAATATCATCTCTGAATACTAGAAAAATCTTTATGCACATAAACTTGAAAACTCTAAGGAAATGAACAAATTCTTGGAAACACACATCCTCTCTAGACTCAATCAGGAAGAAATAGAATTCCTGAACAGACCAATATTGGGTAATGAAATTGAAGCTGCAATAAAAAAAAAAAAAATCTCCCAAGAAAAAGAAGTCCCAAACCAGATGGTTTCACAGCCAAATTTCACCAGACCTACAAAGAAGAACTAGTACCTATACTACAGAAATTATTTCACAACATAGAGAAGGAAGGAATCCTCCTCAACTTGTTCTACAAAGCCAAAATCACCTGATACCAAAGCCGAAAAAAGACACAACAAAAAAAGAAAAGTACAGACCAATATCCCTTATGAATATAGATGTAAAAATTTTCCATAAAATCTTAACAAACTACAAAAAATAATCCACCACAATCAAGTGGGCTTCATTCTGGAGATGGAAGGATAATTCAAAATATGCAAATTTATAAATGTGATTCATCACATAAATGGAAGCAAAAACAAAAATCACATGATCCTCTCAATATATGCAGAAAAACCATTTGAAAAAATCCAGAACACTTTTATGATAAGAACTCTTAATAAAATAGGCATAGACCGAACATACTTTAATATTATAAAAGCCATATACAGCTAACTCATAGGCAGCATCATAGTGCACCAACCCATAGACAGCGTCACAGTGCACAGGGACAAATAGAAAGCATTCCCCTTTAGAACTGGAACCAGACAAGGTTGCCTATTGTCACCACTTTCATTCAATATACTACTGGAAGTTATAGCCAGAGCAATCAGGAAAACACAGGAAATCAAGAGTATCCAAATGAGGATAGAAGAGGTCAAACTATAGTTCTTTGCTGACGATGTGATCTTATGTGTAGAAAACCCCAAGGATTCTACCGAGAGACTACTGAAACTGATAAATAAATTTAGCAAAGTCTCAGGTTACAAAATCAATGTATCCAAATCAGTAGCACTCTTATTCACCAACAAACTCAGAAACAAATCAAAGACTCAATACTTTTTACAATAGCAACAAAGAAAATAAAATACCTAGGAATATATTTAACCAAGGAGATGAAAGACCTCTATAGGAAGAACTACAAATCACTGAGGAAGGAAATTGCAGAAGTTGTAAACAAATGGAAAAATATATAATGCCCATGGATCAGCCAAATCAACATTGTTAAAATGTCTATATTACCCAAAGGGATTTACAGATTCAATGCAATCCCCATTAAAATACCAACATTGTTTTTTGCAGATCTAGAGAAAATAACTCTATGCTTCATATGAAACCAGAAAAGACTCCAAACAGTCAAAGCAACCTTAAGCAAAAAAAAAAACCCAAACAGCCATAAAAACATAGGAAACTAATACCTTTGGTAACAACCTGGATGCAATTGGAGATCATCCTCCTAACTGAAGTATTGCAAGAATGGAAAAATAAACACTGCAGGTACTCATAATTAAACTGGAACTTATCAATCAACACTTAATTGCATATATGGAAGTAAAACTCAATGGAAATCAAGCAAGTGGGAGGGGAGAAGAGGGAATGGGTAAATTCACATCTGATGGGTACAATACACACTCTCCGGGTGATGGGCACACATTGACTCAAACTGTACAAAAGCAATGCATGTAACCAAAACCTTAGTATTCTTGTAATATTCTGAATAAAAAAATAAAAATAAATAAATAAAATTTATTTAAAAAGGATATAGTTGAGGCAAAATGTTCTGAAATTAAATTGAATTTTAAGAAACATAATTTAAAATCATTCTGTAATACTACAGGATTATATTATGTATATATTTCATTATATATATTTTTTTATTTCAGCATATTATGGGGGTACAGATGTTTAGGTTACATATATTGCCCTTGCCCCCCCCCCAAGTCTGAGTTTCAAATATGTCCCATCCTTCGGGTGGTGCGCATTGCACTCTTTGTGTATGTATATACCCGTCCACTCTTCCTCCTCCTCCCCCCTCCCCCCTGCCCAACATCAAATAGATGTTATTCTTATATGTGCACTTATGTGTTAATCAGTTAATACCACATATACTATTATAGTTCTAGAGTTACTATCTAAATTCTCATTCCATATTTTTTTTCTTATTCACTTTCTCATTTTACATCTTCCTTTGAAGTATTTTTAATTTTTTTTCATTCCTCAAAAATCTTCCCAGAAAGCTCATCAAATTTCTGGGTTATATTCCCAGAGATTTTGATATAGTGAGTCTGGAGAGGTGCTTAAGGAAGTGAATTTTTAGCAAAGATCTCTGGTGTTCCTAATGTAATCAATAATATCTTACATATGCTAAATAAGGAAAATGGACTTTCATATTATCATAATTTTTATTCTGCAGGGGAATTTGGTTTTCTCTGTCAGATTCAATTCGAGGTCTGCTTGAATGTGAGACTTGGATTCACCGAATTCCCTTCTCCAAGAAGACCTGTGACTCAAACCTACCACTATTTCATTTGCTGTTGCAGTACTGAAATTAAAATAGCTAGTTATTTTTCTATAATCCTACATTCATATCTTCTTCTTTATTTACTTAACTATAAGAAACAAATATGGAAGTATTTGGTCACCTAGATGGCCTCTACATTCCCCCCAGCTTGACTAAACTTTAGACAAGTTTCTTTCTGACTTTAGGGTAGGCCCCTGACTTCCCTTTTCTTAGAGCATTTACCTTTGGAAAATTTAGAATTATAAATTCTTTCTCTGCCCCTTTGAGATGTAAATCTCCCAGTCTCTTGGCAGTTTCCAACCCAGGAATGCCTATTTCAAGGCCCTGAGAGACATCTCTTTGAAATGTGAGTATCAAGGGAGAATGCCCCTATCTCTCAGTCTCTGTAGGAGGGAAGGAACCTAACTTTCACATGAACCAATTAGCAAACATAAATGTCCTAATCACATCTACCACCCTTTTCATAATATCATCCAGTACTTTTTCACAAGCTCACCCATCTCACTTTTCTTTACAGCAATGTTGAGTTCGATCTTTCTTCCATATTGCAATCGTCTTGAATAAAGTCTTCCTTGTATGTTTAACTCTGTCCAATGCATTTTTCCTTGACATTGTTCTTACATCTTTTCCTTAATATTTTAAAAGAAACTCTTATATTATGAAGAAAAGTCTTAATGATTTAGAAGCTTTCTGTCTATAATATCAGAAAGCATTTCGGCTCCAGGATATCTGACTAATCAATTGCTACTTAGTTAGGTTTATAATTGCTAGTGATTCTCTTATTATAAACAGAAGTTGATACTGATGTGTCACTTTAACTTATCTCCATAGTCTCAGGGTACCATAAAATCCCTACAACAGCCTCTCTCTATAAGCTCCTAATTTATATTAATGGTATTTACAGTGCTTCCTAATTCAAATAAAGACACTTCAAATATTAAATTTATGGAGGCTTCTTTTAGAAGTTGGACAGTCATAAGTCTCCAAGTCTCAGTTTATAGATGTACTTTTTAAGTTTGATGGCTTGAAACAATTTACCCAGAAAGTTCCTTATATATTATTTTTAAAATATGACTATCTAATAAAAGAACAATGGCTAGTCAAAAAAAAAATGTGAAAGTTGAGTCATTCTACCAATGGAATATATATTCAACATGTCTTAGTTTTTTTTCAGAATATTACAGGGATACAAACGTTTTGGTCACATGTATTGCTTTTGTACAGTTTGAATCAAAGTTATAAGTGTGACCATCACCCAGATTGTGTGCATTGTACCTGTTAGGTATGAATTTACCCCTCCCACCTGCTTGATTTCCATTGAATTTTACTGCCATATGTACACATGATAATTTAGTATCACTTGATAATTTAGTTCCAACTTAACAATGAATACATGTGGTGTTTATTTTTCCAATCTTGCAATACTTCACTTAGGAGGATGGTCTCCAGTTCCATCCATGTTGTTACAAAAGGCCTTAGTTCACCATCTTTGTTATGGCTGAGTAGTACTCCGTGGTATATATACATTACATTTTATTAGTCCACTCATGTATTGATGAGCACTTGGGTTGTTTCCACATCTTTGCGATTGTGAATTGTGCTGCTATAAACATTTGAGTGCAAGTGTCTTTTTTTATAACATGTCTTTTTTTTCCTTAGGGTAAATACCCAGTAGTGGGATTGCTGGATCAAATGGTAGCTGTACTTTTAATTCTTTGAGGTATCTCTATACAATTTTCCATAACGGTTGAGCTAGTTTGCAGTCCCACCAACAATGTGGAAGTATTCCTTTCTCTCTGCATCTAGCAGAGAGAAAAAACCAGGAAAGTTGATCATGGGGGAGGAGGCTAAACTCTTTCATGCTAAGGCCAGGGCTGGGTTCTTTCTGCCCTTAACCAGTGGCACAGTTTTTCTCTGAGGAGTGGTAGGCACTTCCTCAAATGTCTACTCCTTAAACCTCCACACATAGCCTGTCAAATTGAGTCAATAAATGCTATAAAGGGCATGCAAATCGACCTCCCTGTCAGTAGGAGGCACTTGCTTGTTTGGGAAGGATCAAGCTGCAAGGTTTTTGGGATCTGTGACCGGCTCTAGTCCCTCTGGAGAAGCACTGGAACACCCTGAGTGGTGGGTGGGGCCCTGGCATGTCCAGGTGAGTCCTTATTCTCTGCTTTAACAGAGGTGGGGCGGAGGAGTGCAGCTAGGCAGGACTGAGTTGGCTGAACTTGCCCTCAGTCTCAACAAAATCTGGCAAGGGAGCTGTTTCCGTGGGGGTCAAAAGTCTGCCCCCAGCTTCTGGGCAGAGCTGCCAGGGAGGGGCTGAAGCGGCCCCACCCAACTGGAAGGTCTGCTTATGGAGGCAGGACTATTTGAGATTCACAAACTGGCAATCTACAGTGGGCCTTGCTCCTCTCCTTTGTCCTCTGTTCCTCAGTCTTTTCCCCAGTGTCTACCCATAGCCGGAATCCCAAGCCAGTTGACCAACTCCCCCATCCTGGATCCCAGCCTGAGCTGAGAGTGAAGCTCTGCCTTGGGGGAAGGGGAACTCCGCAAGCACGTCACAACAAGGACACACACTGTGCTCTCACCCCAGATCTCCCTCGCCTCCTGAGATCAAGAAAATCAATCCCTGACCATTCCAGGGAGAGGCTGGTCCCGAGTCATGCACGGGGTGCCTGAGCAGGATCTATGTCCCTCTGCCTTGGGGTGTGCCCTGCTCTGATGGAGCCGCTGGCAGCACCAGGAAGGACGGGCCAGCAGGGACCTCCCAGTCTGAGGGAACACCCCTCAGTCCATTGCAGGACCCCAAGAGGAAAGGCCTGAGTCCCACTCTCTCTGGAAGCCTTGATGATAGCCACCGGTGCGTGCGGGAGGAGGGGCAGGGGAGGCTAGGAAAAGAGTTTGTGTGGAGGAAAGTTAGCACTCTGTTTGTCTCCTGAACCTCTCCCTGGGAGGCAATCTGCCCAGAATGTCCAGGCTCTGGAGTCATGCAAATCACCCAGGACAACAGGCCCTAATTTTAAGAAATCATCAATTGAATCATTTTGAATTTTCTGTAGACTGAATCATAATATTCTTAAAAGAAGGAAAATTATTGAAATGAAAATTACTTGCACAAATATAATTTCTTTCCTAAGTATAAATTATAACAGTATTGTTAATGTATTTGAATAATATTCAGATTTTTATAAGACAGAAGCAACCATAAGTTGTCATATAAATCATAATGTGAGGGCATTATGGATTTTATGAGGGGAGCAATTAAATTTCAATATATAAGGGAGTGCTTTGGGAAATTTAAATTTGTTTTATAACCTCATTATATTAAAATTTAGTTATATAGTTAAAGCACATATTCCTGGCTTAGGACATCTTTCAACTACACTAGAAATTGTTTAATCTTTGAAAATGAATTATATAGCTATAATTTAACAAATTTTTCCCATGAGACTGATGTTTTTTCCTAACTTAAAAAAATTTATCTCAAACATATAATAATAAAGTATATAATTATTGTATACAAATCACTCAACAAACAATAAAACAAAATAAAGCTTCTTCCCTCCTTTCTGTATTGCTACCACTTTTGTAACCTTGTCCTGTCTTTCATGTCTCACGATTAGGACTCAGATGTGCATCTAGTTTTTCTTCACATTTCACATTTTTTGGCTTCACATTTCTCATTCCATTGAAAGACATTACTTAAAGTCATAGCTATTAGACATTGTGTTTTGAATTTTCTTAGTTTGGAAATCTTAAAATATCTGCCCAATAGAGGATTTGTTCAAGTTTCCATTTAAGCAAAATCCTCAGTCACTAAATCTTGACTTTATTAAAATAAAACCAACTTTCAGCTAAAACAGGTATATTGGATTGTTTCTGGAACATATAATTCTCTAATGTTGGGAGACTTCCCTGGAAAAAAGCTGAGAAGTAAATAAAAATAGAGTAATCCTTGTTCTGTCAGTTTCTCTAGTAGGAAAAACAAGAATCAATGTGGCTGCTCATTGAATTTTTTTTTCCAAACACTAACCTTTGTTTAGTAAAATCATCTCCCCCGAGCTTCAAACTATAACCAGCTTTCATTTTCAAAATATTTTAGGAAGAATATTAATGAAAATGATATTAATGGTTTTTAATCTTTTTAAATAGAGATAAAATAAGAAATATATATTCCTATTGTTCGTATCTAGAAAGACCATTTTACCTTCAGCTTTATAGATTTAGAGCCCCCTCATTTTTTTATTGCCCTCAAATTTTTAAATAGAAACAATTTTTTTCTCACAAATTTACTTTTTATGAAATTATATGAATGATTGAAATGCATGCTTCTTTTCCAAATATTCATATTGAATTTGCTAAAGCATTAATGTTTATAATTAAAACAGCATAAAATATTGAATATTAGAAGATCAGAAATTCTGCTTGCTAAATTCTTTCCCACAGCTCTTCAATATAAAATAAGTGGGCAAAATTCAAATTTTAATATACTTGATTGTATAACAGTGCTTCTAATAATTTATTGGCTGCATAAGTTATGTACATAGATGAGATTGTAAATTAATAAAAGGAATCCAAGTTATTAATAGGGAAAAGAGAATGTGGAATGAATATTGAGTATGGCCATAATGATGTATGGGCATATCTACAGTTCACTGCTTTTCTCCCTGAAAATAAAACTCCAAGTGATTCAAGAATGCTAAAAATTCAGCAGTCTCCTTGATTCGGTGCTAATTCTATACCTAAATTGAGAGATGGAATAGCCATATTACCAATATTGATGATTATCATCTAATTACATTGGCCTTACATTTTCCTCTATTTAGTATGGAAAATTGCTTTGACTATAAAATCTTCATTTTTTTCCTATTTTTAAAATGTAGCCTCTGTATTTTAATCTATAATCTCCTAAAGTATTGAATTACGTGGTTTGACTTTACACTATGTGAAGATTAAGTATTTCCTTTTGTTCCTTTTAAATTAACCTTCCATTGGTTTTGAGTGATCTCTCCTTCTTGTATTATGGAATAGCACATAAAAAAGGATCTTATCAATTTTTACTGTACCCTTCACAGTCTTAAATAACTCAATTATATTCACTCTATTTCTTCACATTTCCACACTAAATAATCTTAGTTTCCTTACTTTCCTTTTGTATATGCATAAGTTTCATTCTACTTTAACCATCTTATGTGTCCTTTTGCGAAATCTTTCATTCTTATCTTTCCCTGGGGGATATATCCTAACTTAAGATAGGGCTTCACACTGGAAGATTTTATGTACAATTATAACATACATTAGTGTTATTAATTTGCATTTATATACCATTTCATTTATGCAAAATGCTTTTCAGTTTATCTTCACAATATTGCTGGGAACTTATTAGCATATGTTTTTGGAAAGAGAAAGTACAAAGACGTTGAAACTAACCCCAAATCACTAGAGGTACATCTAAATCATCTTTTTAAAACAAGAAAAAAATGATCTTTTTCATTTAAATAATCTATTTAAAATGCTAATTTGATTGATGGAAACTTACTAAAAGACTTCATTAATTGTCTAGCAATAGAAGGAACAAGTGAAAAAAATGGTAATTTTGATATAGTTATTCTTTTTAAACTAGTAAGACGATTTTTTAACTTGTGTGAGTGAATTAGAAAGGTATAACTTTGTCATTTATTTTGAGTTTAAAATAATTTTCTTCAAAGAATAATGAATTTCCAATATTTT
The DNA here is from genome assembly GCA_963575035.1 of Avahi laniger. Lineage (NCBI taxonomy): Eukaryota > Metazoa > Chordata > Mammalia > Primates > Indriidae > Avahi > Avahi laniger. The sequence goes on along the minus strand of CAUYSK010019151.1, from coordinate 14,653 downwards.
AAAAACCAAAAGTAATTGCACTTGAAATTAATAGGGGTGACTTGAATCTAGCAAATATACATTAGGCATGTAAATTTCAGCTTTTATATTCTAGGAAATGTCTCCTCTCCATGCATATGTAGATTAGTGGTGACGGTTGAGTTACCCAACCCTGTTTTGGACTCTTGGCTTGGTGGAAATTAATCATACTAATTCCTGGGCTTTTTGTCACATGATATATAATGTCTGAATTAAGTTCTAATATTATGTGCTGCCTTGACTGGTGAAATCAGGAGAGCCTCAAATGGTTTAATCGCATGTTCTAATGTATTCTCTCTGCTTCCACAAATAAGATCCCCAAGCCAAACAAATCTTCTTATCAAATAGAGGTGAAGTTCCTGCTTATCCCTGAGTAATAGGTTGCAGTTTCTTACCAGCCCACAAAATGATTCAAGCAAACACATCACATTCTCCCTTGGGGACTAGCGGACACCCTACCCTCTTACGGGTTTGTCTATGCTACAACCTATGCTGTAGCCTATGCTATTCTCTCTGTTTTGGATTGCAACCCCTGTGTGATCCTGCATGGTGTGAGGTGTCCCTCTCCCCTAGGCAGTGGGTGTATATGACTAATAAACTGCTGTCAATCTTATCTGTCCAGCGTCGGGTGTCATGTGCCGAACCATCTCTATAATCCCTGGGCGGGAATCGCTCCCTCACCTGCAGGGTGAGTAGGAGAAATCAAAACATCACATAATGTCAGTTTTTGCATCACTGGATACTTTATCCACCAATGAGTGACAGCCTTAAAGAGTATTTCATTTGTTAGCATGCTTATATACCATACTGATGTATCTAACGGTTGTAAAGATGTGGGCATTTAGGGTTAAGCATGAAGATTTTCCAAGATTTTTTCACTATGCAGGCCCTTGGAGCAGTAGTTTTGGAAAGCAATATCTTATGATAAAAATAATCTATTGGGACATCTACTGTTTTTTTCTAGGGCACCCAAATTTATGCATTTTTAAGAATCTGAGTGAAAAGCAACTAATTTCAGTTTGACATGCAGAAAAACAAAAAGGAAAAGGGAAAGACTATTTCACAAGTAGAAATGTGAAAGTCTGTTAATAAACATTAAATTTACGAAGAAGATGTTATTTGACAAATCAAATATGAGGTCATTATCTCATTTAATTTTCACAGTAATTCTAACAGGCAAATGTTATATTCTCATTCAAAACATTAGAAATCTGAATCTGAGTGATACTACATAACTTTTTCAAAATGTATATAGCTAGTGAACAGCAGAACCTATTTCTGTTGATTAAAACAAACACATTTTTCATTATATCAGAAAGCAAAAACAAGACAAGAAAGGAAAGAGAAAGGAAGGTAGGAAGGGAGGGAGGAAGGAGAAAGAAAGGGAAAGATGGATTAAGGGAAAACAGTTTTCTTTTTTTATTTATAAGTGTGAACAGTTAAAACTATGGCAATAGAGTAATTCCGGTATACACTTAAAAAATGATTTTTTGGTTTCCCTTTTAATAAATTGCTGTGAAGACTAGAGTTCCTCCTTAGCTCTTTCTCATCACTTATTGTCAAAAAGTACATGAAAAGTGCTATGTAAAGAAAAAGCAAATCTAAATCTAGAAATGACTCAGGCATTATAAAGGACCAGAACCATCAACTTCTACAGTCATTGAAAATGCCCAGAAGTCTCCTTAAAAAAATATGCATCTTACTTCTCATTCTCCTCTAATTAAAATTTCTTTTCCTTAAGTACCAGCATTCATTCATGATAAAGGTAAAAACTTTGTTTATACTCAGTTATTTGGTTTTATTTAGATGTGTTATTTAACAATTTTTTCTACAGTGAATATTTTACTGATGATATATAGGATCTGTAATCTTTTATGGGGTAACCTAGAAGAGCTTAGAGACAAAATCTGTATAAAATTTTTATATGAAAAATATATTTTTAATTCTACACAATAGACTTGTAATATTATTACATTAAAGTGAGACAGTAGTGATTTATTTTAAAAAAGAAAAAGAAAAATCACAAAGTTTGAAGTGGAATGCAGTTGGAATAGATATTTAGCACTTTTTCCTTTTAAAACAGCAAAGTACAGTGCCCTTTTCAAAAATCTTAACCACTCTTGAATATGTCTCAGTTAATAACCTTGTGTGTTAAAACATTCAGTGGAGGTGATATTACCCATATCATTGGTCTTTACTCATATTTACCATATCATTATAACTATTAGCAAATGAATAAAATGGGTCTTAAGCAAGATTGATCAAAGATTTTCTCTACTATCCAACCTGCAAAATGCTTTGCCCAGTTTGCTTGGCTTTAGAGAGAAAGGAATCAAAACTTTGTTTCAAAACAAAGAATAGAAGAATAAATGTGAATACTTTCTGCTGTTATTTACTTTAACATTCTCAAGTTTGGAAAAGCTTCCATGTTTCTTTAATAATTGTTTGACTATTGAGAAAAGTAAAGTGCTTTTTTGAAATATTTATCTACATACTAGGTATACTTTATATAGTAATAATGGATTTTTCTGTGAATACTCCTATAGTCCAGTATTTCAAGCTTCCCCAGTCGTAACAATGTATCTGGGGAACTTGTTATAAGTAGAAAGGTGTCCTCACCTTCATCCTAAGTAGATCTAGAGTAGAGTCTAGGGAACTTTTACTTCCAGGGATTTATTTTGCACTAGGTGTGAATAATTAGTAATGCCTATTTATGTATTAAAATTTAAAATTCTAAAAATCCATAAAGCTATCTCAATATTATAACAGTAAATTTCTATTTTAGTGATTCTTTTATTTTTAATTTTGAAAAATTTTACCATTTGTCAAAAATGTCAAGAATTACTGGCAGTCTACTCATTCCCAAAAGATTATCATTTTTAAAAGTCAAAATCTTACAGTTTGGAAGAAAGATCTCATTTGTACCTCAATATTATATGGCTTTATGTAGCTGAGTTAATGTTAAGCAATTTCAACTTAATGCTTTATTCTAGTATTTTTTAAACTAGTGACACTTTCCTAAGATTTTTGCAAATTTTGCCTTACCTGAGCTCCAGTTGTTCTTTTCATAATTAAATATTATATTTATATATATTTTATATTATTTTTATTTATATTATTTTATTATTATTTTTATATTTATTTTATATTATTTATATTTTAGACCCTTTTTTCCATGAATGTCTATCAAATCATAGGCAATAAACATAAACTCTCTTAACATTTTATCAGTAGCATGCATGCCACAATTTGAGAAAGATTGCTTTGGGAAAACAGTGGAAGACCATTGATCACAATACAAATATTTTTAATAAACTAACTGGTGGAAATACCCATTGAAGGGGCTTAATGATTGAGCTGGGACAATATATTTTAAAATATAAAGTCTTCAAATAAGGCAGTGTTATGGCAGTTTTAAAGAGAAAATACCAGATACATAATGGAAGTAAATTCAGAACGTCTATATAAGTGTCTATATAAGTCTGTGTATTTATTTCCTAATGTAGGTGTAAGGCATTACAACAGACCTTAGTGACCTAGACAACACAAAATTCTTATCTTACAGTTCTGGATGTCAAAAAACCAAAATGCATTTTATGGACTACAGTCAAGGCATCGGCAGAGCTGTTCCTTCTGGAAACTCTAGGGAAGCGTCTACTTTCTTGCCTTTTCCAGCTTCTAGCTATTTTCTGACTTCTTTGGCTCATGGCCCTTCTTCCATCTTAAAAGCATGTTAATTCTAACCTTTGATTCTATTATAATATCTTCTTTTTGACTCTGACAGTCCAGTAGTTGTAATTTCCAGGCCCACCTGAAAAATTCAGGATAATCTTCTCATCTCAAGATCCTTAACTTAATCATGTCCATAAAGTCCCTTTCACCATGGTAAGATAACACATTTGCAAGTTCAAGAGATTAGAACATGGACATCTTTGGGGGCCATTATTCTGTTTACCACAGTATGGGAATGGGAAAATGATATCAGAATGATAACAGAGCTAGGTCAGGTAGTGATTAAGGATAAAGGGGCTCTTTTGGGTAGATGCCTACTAGCGCTATTGCTGGATCGAATGGGATTTTTGATTTTGAAAGATGGACTAAAAAAATAATCCCTTTGCTCAGGGAGAAAATAAAGATACACATTTACAATAACTGTGGGAGAAAACATAAATTGGAACCCAAAACATGCTTTCAATATGGTTTGGGGTTAGAATTTACATGATTAGCATGTTTAGAGAACCCATAGACAAATAAATTAACATTAAAACTTGGATCTAGACCAGTTTGTCAATGGGCAACTTGAAATCAGCATACCCAAAGCAGCTCTAAGGAAACATATATCCAACCCAGGACAAATGGTTGAATTTTTACTGATAGTGAGTTTACTTTTGAATTTCACATGCCATTAGAAAAAAATATTACATAATGAAAAAAAAAGACCAAATAAATAGAATTATGCTCTAAACCTGTGGTCCCCACTCCCCTGGCTGTGGATCAGCTAGGTCCATGGTCTGTTAGGAACCAGGCCGCACAGCAGGGGATGAATGGCAGGCAAGCAAGCAAAACTTCATCAGTATTCACAGCTGCTCCCCATTGCTCCATCACCACATAAGGTCCACCTCCTGTCAAATCACAACAGCATTACATTCTCAGAAGTGTGAACCCTATTGTAAATTGCATGCAAGGGATCTAGATTGTGTGCTCTTTGTGAGAGTGTAATGCCTAATAATCTGAGGTGGAGGTGAGGCAGTGATGCTAGTGCTTGGGAGTGGCTACAAATACAGATTATCATTAGAAGAGAGGTTTGACTACACAGAAACCATAATAAATCAATTGCTTGCGGACTCATATCAAAACCCTATCAGTGAGTGACAAGTGACAATTAAGCTGCATCTGGTGACAGGCTTTAAGTCAAAATTCCACACTTATTTTAGTCCATGCATGGCCCGCCCATTATTTTATTTACCAATTCCGTGAGTGACTCTTACCCGCGCTGCTAACTTGTCTCAGTCACAGTTTTGGTAAGCCCACAAGCTAACCCTAGCAAAAATGAGTAAAAACAAATGTCTCTGGAGAGCTTCTTTAAAAAGGGGGAAAGACCAAATGATTAGACAGCAGAAGACTTTAAGACTACCAAGAAAATGAAGGCTGCATTTAAAAGAAAATACCAAGAGTCCTACTTAAATTACGGGTTCATCGTAACAAGTGATTCACATTCTCGAAGCCCACTTTTTACAATATGTGGTGACTGGCTATCCAATGAAGCCATGAAAGCTTCAAAACTGCTTCGCCACATGGAGACCACACCTTTGGTCTCCATTGAAACACAATCCTTTGGAGTTTTACAAAAGAAAAAAATACCTGAACAGGAAAAACAGAAGCAATTATTGAAGGCCATTACTTCATCAAATGTGTCTGCACTGAAACCATCATTTTTATTGGCTAACCACATTGTTAAAGCTAAGAAATCCTTTACTATTGGTAAAGAGTTGATCTTGTCTGCTGCTAAGGACATTTGCCATGAGCTTTTAGGAGAGGCTGCAGTTAAAAAGGTGGCATGTGTTCTTCTTTCAGCTAGATGAAATGATGAAATAGTAGAAGTACTGAGGGACAATTGGTAGAGAGGACTAATGAGTCACCGTGGTATGCAATCCAGGTTGACAAGTCTACCAATGTTGACAACAAGGCAACAGTGCTTGATTTTGTGCAATATATTTTTCAGGAGGATGTGCATGAGGATATGTTATATGCACTTTTGTTGTCCACCAATACCACAGCTGTAGAACTACTCAAGTCTTCCAATGATTACGTATCAGGACAACTGAATTGGTCTCTTTGTATTGGTATATGTATAGATGACAGAATGGCTGCTATGATGGCTTTCTGGTATCACTACTCAGGTCAAGGAGGTAGCTTCTGAATGTGAGTCTACACACTGTGTCATCCATGGAGAAATGCTGGCTAGCTGAAAAATGTCACCTAAGCTAAACAATGTTTTGAAGAATGTGATTAAAGTCATCAACCATGCTAAAATACATACCCTTAACTCACGTCATCTCTGTGAGAAGATGGACGCAGAGCAAACACGTCTTCTCTTATACAGAGGTGAGATGGTTTCCTAAAGGTAGATCACTGGCCAGAGGTTTTAAGTTACAAGAGCGACTGCAGAAATTTCTTTTAGAAAAACAATCACCACTGGCAGCACATTTCAGTGACACAGAAGGGGTTGCAAAACTTGCTTACTTGTATGACATATTTAACCTGCTTGAGGAACTCAATTTATCACTTTAGGGGAAAACGACAACTGTGTTCAAGTTGGCAGATATAAAGTGGCTACATTCAAAGTCAAGCTGGAATTATGGGGATGACAAGGGAACATTGGGATTTTTGACATGTTTCAACCATGTAGAGATTTTGAAAGAGACTGAGCCAGGGCCGTCTTTCTCCCAGCTGGTGTATGATCACGTATCTCAGCTTTCAAAAGAGTTTGAGCATTACTTTCCAACCACAAAAGACCCCCAAACTGGGAAGAAATGAATCTGCGACCCATTTGTGAATAAGCCAGGTGAATCCACTTTATCCGTGCTATTAATAGAAGAGGATCAACTGCTTGAGATCGTGGCCTTAAAAGTATGTTTGAGACCACTTCAAATTTTCATACTTTCTGGATTAAATTCGGGACTGCTGCTCTAAACAACTTCAGATATTTAAATTTTTATTAAAATTTTAAAATAGATATGTGAAAAATTTTAAAGTGTTGATTGAATTCATTGATAATGTTAATAATTAAATTATGAATTTAAAACAAAGATAAAATTAAAATAATAGACAACAACTTATAAGACGAAGTGGGAATGTAATTAGAAACAAAATTTCCAAGATTGTTCTGAAGGATAGAAATATTAATAAAGTTTAGACTTTATTGAGATAGACATGTTAAAATTTTAAGGGCAGCCACTAAACAGAGAGAAATAATAAATATAACTTTAGCGTAAGCCAAACACCAAATTATAGATAATATACATATAGTAATACACACACATATATGCACACATATAACTACTTGTCACAAATGAATATTACAATATAAATATGTTTTTTAATCTTGGATTTGCAGATCAGAATGTATACACACACACACATACACACAAACATAAAACATATATATAACATATAACTAGAGTTAGCAAGTGGGAGAACAAAATCATGAAAATCATATGTAGTGGACTTTATTTTCATTTTTAACATTTTATTTCTAAAAAAAAATTAAAAAATTATGAAGCAAAGTATTAAGGTTTAAAAGAACTAGTGTTGAACACACCCTTATTATTAATAATTATAGTCTTTTCTATGCTTTTTATACTACAAAGAGACATTATGTATTATGATAAAAAATAAACTATGTTCCTGAAAAGTTTTATTTGCAGAGTAAATATTACTACCATACCATATACTTAAGACTATGCAAACTGGTAAAACCTCTGTGGAAAGCAATATGGAGATACCTGAAAGAGATACAAGTAGATCTACCATTTGATCCAGCAATCCTATTGCTGGACATCTACCCAAAAGAACAAAAGACATTCTATAAAAAAGACATCCACACTCAAATGTTTATAGCAGCACAATTCATAATTGCAAAGATGTGGAAACAACCCAAGTGCCCATCAATACATGAGTGGATTAATACAATGTGGTATATGTATACCAAGTAGTACTACTCAGCCACAACAATCAATGGTGATCTAACACCTCTTGTATTATCCTGGATAGAGCTGGAACCCGTTCTACCAAGTGAAGTATCCCAAGAATGGAAAAATAAGCACCACATGTACTCACCATCAAATCGGTTTTAACTGATCAACACCTAAGTGCACATATAGGAATAACATTCATCAGGTGTCGGCAGATGGGAGGGGACAGGAGGGGATGGGTATATACATACATAATGAGTGCTATGTGCACCATCTGGGGGATGGACACTCTTGAAGCTCTAACTGGGAAGGGGCAAGGGCAATATATGCAATATGAACATTTGTACCCCCATAATATGCTGAAATAAAAATAAATAAATAAATAACAAAAGAAAAAAAAAGAGTATGCACACTGAGCATTCTTAGTAAGAATGACCCAGTATTTTGAAAGATGGTGTGAGATTATGACATAAATCCTAAATACATAGGCTTTTCTCCCACCACATCCAGCGAGGTTAAATAAACAAACAAAAAATGCAAGTTTAATCCCCTTCGAGGCCCTGAGACCTCAAAGCACTTACCTTCCTTCAAGCCACCTCTACCCGCACCTGGTATTGAGAAGTCAAATAGCACATAAGCAGCATGACTTTAAGCCTTAACTACTGTCTTCTTCTCACTAATAGCAACGGCCACAGAGTGAAATGTTTACTTCACTCTTTATATATGTTCAAGTACCATATATCCTCACCTTCCTTTTTTAAAATTATTATTTATGTGGATTTGCTGCTCAGTAGAAATTTGTAGTAAGTATGTACATATATGAATCAAAATATCAAATAATGAGACTGAGGCATGAAGCATACTTTTTTCTCAACACAACAATGACTAGAGTGTTTTGGGAGGACCCAGTTACTTAGAGAGAAATATTTTTTTTATGTTTTTTCTCTTCTCCTTAACTTGTAGATTAAAACAGAATTTAACCTATCCCCTAAGGAAACGCAAATTCACACAAACGCACTCACATGTTGTTTTGTAAGCTATGTTATGTAAATATTTCAATGCTAAGATTTTCTTTTTTTGGCCAAAATTACTTAAAGAACTCTTTTGTCATAGAAGAACTAAATTTACATGAACTGGAGCCACATTTAGCTGTACTTTTATCTAATTTGCACGTAGTATTACTGACAATAAGCAATATCCTTTGGGAGGTTTGCTGTGATTATACAAACCATGTTGATCTTTCTCATCATTAATGTCATGTTTTTCATCATAATATAAACTTATTTACAACATAACTTGTTTTCACATTCTTTTTACACTATACTCTTCTGATTTTGGATGACTCATTTGCAGAAGAATAAAGTTCCACACAATTATGATGTTTTAGATTTTTGAAGGAAAATGTAGGCTTGAAGAAGGCAGACAAGTAGTCACAAAAGATAGCTCTATTATGTTTTAATTAGCTGACTACCTTACGTGTATGATTTTGGTAAGTATACTCAGCTTAATGAATAAATACTATGTGAAAATTTGGCCAAAGAGGAATAAAACATGATCTCTGGTATAAAAAAGATTATTTTCAGCATAAGACTCAAGAAAAGTGAAATGATATTGAGATATTCACTTTTTAAATTTCAGAATATTATAGGGGTCCAAACATTTTGGTTACACAAGTTGTTTTAGTATCACTTGAGTCAAAGTTATAAGTGTGTCCATCACCCAGATAGTGAACATTGTACCTGTTAGCTGTGAATTTACCCATCCCCTCCTCTCCCTACCAACCTGCTTGATTTCTGATGAATGTTATTTCCATATGTACATGTAAGTGTTAATTGATTAGTTCCAATGTAATGGTGAGTACATGTGGTGTTTGTTTTTCCATTCTTGTGCTATCATTCATGCAAACTAGTATGACCTCTATGGAAAATAGTATGGAGATACCTCAAAGAACTAAAAGTAGACGTACCATTTGATCCAGCAATCGCACTACTGGCTATTTACCCAAAGGGAAAAAAAATTCTATAAAAAAGACACGTGCACTCGAATAAGTTTTCAGCAGTACAATTCACATTTGCAAAGATGTGGAAACAACCCAAGTGCCCATCAATACATGAGTGTATTAATATAATGTGATATATTTTTACAATGGAGCACTATCCAGATATAGGAAATAATGGCAATATTGCATCTCTTGTATTTTCCTGTATAGAGCTGAAACCCATTCTACTAAATGAAGTATCCCGAGAATGGAAAAAGAAGCACCACGTGTACTCATCATCAATTTTTTTTCACTGATTAACATATAAGTGCATATATAGGAATAACATTTATTAGGCATCGGGAAGATGGGAGAGGGGAGGAGGGGATGGGTATATATAGACATAATGAGTGCGATGTGCACCATCTGGGGGATGGACATGCTTGAACTCTGACTGGTGGGGAGGAGGCAAGGGCAACGTAACCTAAACATTTGAACTCCCATAATATGCAGAAATAATAATAAAAAATAAAATAAAATTATAGAGTCCAGAGAGCAAAAGGGAAAAATATGAGGAAAAGTGAACAGTGCCTAAGTGACTTGTGGGATACCATCAGGTGGCCACTATAATGATAATAGATCTAGAGTGAGAAGAGCAAGAAAGAAAGATAGGGAGATTATTTGAGGAAGAGAACTCTCTAATGGTAGAGAACTTTCTAAATTCAAGGGAGAAAATAGCATAAATTTAAAGATATCCAGCCAGCTCTAATTAGAATGAATACAAAAAGAAGAACAAACAGATACATTATAATCAGAAATGTAAATATTACAAAGAGAATCTTCAAATCAGCAAAAGTATGTAAAAGGATAGTTTGTAAGATGATCTATAGATGTTGTAGCAAAGTACCTTTCTGGCCAGAAAGATGTAGGGTGATATACTAACATTTGATGTGTGGAAAAAAAAACAGTCACCACCTAAGAACACTATTTCTGGCATAACTGTCATCGAAAATGAATTAGAAATAAAGAGTGTCCAAGATTAACAAAAGTTGAATGAATTCATACCCACTAGATCTTTTTTATAAGAAATCCTTGACAGAGTGCTTCACATTGAAAAATAAAATGATGGTGGATAGCAATGAAAATCGTGACAATGTAAAGTTCTCTGTTAAAGGCAATTATACAAACAAATGTGATAGTCTGTATCATCATAATGATGGTACATAGAATGCATTTAGTTCTAACAAAGATTTTAAAAGACAAACATAAATAACCATAAATCTGTGTTAATGGATATATAATAAGAAAAGATATAATTTGAAACATCAATGAAAGACAATAGGGGGATGGAAAGAGGCAGGGCTTTTTAACACAGTTGAAGTTATCATTTTAGAACAGACTGTAGTAACTTTAAGATATTTTATGTAATATCTAATGTAACCACAAAGAAAATACCTATAGTAAATAGAAACGCAAAAGTAAAGGGGAAACAAATTATAATATATCACTATAAAAATCAATAAAAGATAAATTAAAACAGTAAGAGAAAAACAGAAACAAAATTTCTAGAAGACCTACTCCCCAAAAATGCAATAATAGAGTATTTCAGGAATCACCTATATATAAATAAATTAAATCAATCCAAAGACATAAGTCACCTGAATAAATTCAAGCAACAAGATCCAATTCTATGCTTTCTACAAAAATACCACTTTATACATAAAAACACAACGGTAGAACATGAAAGAATAGAAAAAACTGCATTTCAGAATTATCAAAAGGAACAGAGAACAAGAAAAAATCATTATTTAAAGATATAATGTCTTAATACTCTCCAAATCTAGAAAAGGATATGTATATATAGTTTCATGAAGCTCAAAATACCTAAAGCAAGAAAAATCTAATTAAGATTGCCTGAAGACACATTATAATTAAAATATCAAATCCAAAGACAAGGCAAGAGTCTTGAATGCAACAAAACATAAGAGATTTTTGACATACAAAGGGACACGTATATGGTGATGAGAATATTTTCCAGCAGAAAGCTTGAAGGCCAGGTAGGAATTAGACATATATTCCATGTGCTAAAAGAAGAGTAAAAAAAAAAAATCCCTGGTAACTAAGAAGACTACATTCGACAAAGCTGTTTGTTAGAAGAGATCATGATGTTCTCAAACAAAGAAACAAAAAAACAAAACAAAAAAAACAGTTGAGGAAATTCTTCACCACTAGACCTCTCTTACAAGTGATGCTAAAGGGAAATCTTCAAGTTAAAATGATGGACTGTTACATAACAACATAAAAACATGAAAGTATAAATCTCACTAGAAATGGTAAATATGTAGTCAAATTAACAGTACTCTAGTACTGTAATGATGATGCATAAATCACTTTCAACTGCAGTATAAAAGCTATAGAACAGAACTATTAGCAGTATAGCTACAAATATGTTTAACTTAGATGTAAAGTGTAAAATATGTAGTATAAAATGTATGGAGGGACAGAGAGTTGTTGAATTTTTTCATGCACAGAAATTAAGTTGTTATCTTAATCTAGAATGCTATAAATGCAATACGTTTTATGAAACACTCATGATAACCACTAGGAAAAATACTGTAGTAGATACAGAAAATAAAAAGAGAAAATAATCAAATAATATGACAATGAAAACAAAAGAAAAACTCAATAAAACAGAAGGGAACACAGCACAAGAGGAAGAAAGAATCAACTTATAAAATGTACGGGAAACAATAAAAACACAATAGTCAAGTCCTTGTCCATTGATAATGTTTTACACATAAAATGATTAAATTATCCAATAAAAAGACACTGTCATAGACTAAATGTGACCTCTAAAATTGATGTTAAAATGTTATTGCATTGTGATAAATTAGGGGGTGGGATCTCTAAGTACTAATTTGGCCATGATGACTATGCTGTCATAAATGGATTGATCATGGAAGTGGGTTAGTCATCATGACAGTGGTTCTGTTATAAAGGAGAACACTCACTAGCTTTCATCCTCACTCACCCTCATGTCTTCAGCCATGTCACTTTGCAACAAAAATGTCTTCATACAATACCATTGCCATGCTCTTGACGTTCCCAGTCTTCAGAATCATGAGCCAAATAAACTTGTATATTAACAATTTACTCTGTCTTTGGTAATCTGTTAAAGCAGTAGAAAATGGAATAAGACAGACAAAGAATAGCTGAATGAATAAAAATACATCCAATTACTGTCACTGCTTACAAGAGACTCACTTTAGATTTAAGGGCAAACATAGACTAAAAGTAAAATAATGCAAGAGTATATTCCATGCAAACAACCAAAAAAGTACAGGGGTGATTACAGTTATTAGTCAATATAGACTTGTGAGCAACATCTGTCAGGAGAGTCTGAGGAGTTTAGCATATAATAATAAAGAAGTTAATTTGACAGAAGATATAAAAATTGAAAATATACACACACACCTATGTACATGAAGTGAACATTAACAGAACTGTAGGGAGAAATTGACAGAAATACGATAATAGGGACTTTAATTCTAAATGGAACTAGCAGACATATATATAACATTTCATCCAATAGTATGAGAAAACACATTCTTCTCAAGAACACATGGAAGATGCTCCAGAATAAATCATTAGTTGGACCAAAAAGCTATTTTCAAATTTAAGAAAATGAAAATTACATCATTTTTTCTTCTGATCACATGGCATTAAAGTAGAAACCAATAGCAGCAGGAAAATGAAAAGACTCACAAATACGTGGATATTAAACAACATGCTTCTGATTAAATCTTACTTTCTACTATGGTCCAAAGAAGAAACCAAGAGAAAAATAAAAAGTACCTTGGCACACATGAAATTGGAAAACACAACAAACCAGAACTTCTGGGATGCAACCAAAGCAGTTCTAAGAAGTTTATAGTGATACATTTCTATATTAAGAAAAAAAGAAAGATCTTAAATAAACAACTTAACTTTAATCCTCAAGGAATTGAACAAAAAGAACAAAATAATCCCAATGATAGCATAAAAGAAATAAAGATTAGAAAAAAAAGAAATGAAACAAAGACTAGAAAGAAAATGGAAAATATCAAAGAAAGTAATTGTTGAATTTTTAAAAGAAAACAAAACTGACAAACTTTTGGCTACATTAACAAGGGACAAGGAAGAGGAGACTCCAAAGATTATAAATGAAAGAAAAAACATTACAACTGATACCACAGAAATGAAAATGATATTAAAAGACTACTATCAACAATTATATGGCCAGGTGCAGTGGCTCACATCTTTAATGCTAGCACTCTGGGAGACTGAGGTAAAAGGATCACTTGAGGACAGGAGTTGAGCGAGACCCCATTTCTATTAAAAATAGAAAAACAATTAGCCTGGCATGGTGGCACGCACCTGTAGTCCCAACTATTTGGGAGACTGAGGCAGGAGGATCGCTTGACTCTAGGAGTTTGAGGTTGCTGTGAGCTAGACTGACGCCATGGCACTCTAGCCCAGGTGACAGAGTGAGACTCTGTCTCAAAACTAAAAACAAACAAAAAAAAAACAAAAAAAACCGAAAAAACAAGACCAATCATATGACAACAAATTGGATAAATTAGATGAAATAAATAAATTCCTTTCTAATACAAAAGAACAATGCTGGATTGTAGCTGGGACCCAGAGGTGGCTCCAAGATCAGGCTCCAGGAAGGACCTTGGACATGGAGCAGCAGGCACAGAGAGCAGCATCCGAGATCAACTCGGATTGGAATTTGAACTCCCCAAGTGGGCGCTCGATGCTCGTAAGGTATTGGGAAGCTCTTCTCCATGGAATCTGGGAGGGAGCCAGAAAACCAATCAACATGAACAAAGTCACTCTGATCACCCATAAGCTGAAGCAATCACTGAGCAAATTCTACAAGCACCTTTGTGAGGCCTACCGAATCTACCCACCCTTCGAC